>WBNM01041217.1:97456-112825 GCA_013399055.1 Ramphastos sulfuratus
TTTTTTTCCAAAATTGAGTCTGCTTTTGCTTTAACATGGATATTGTGTGTTACTAGGTAGTGCTACCATGGCGTGTCCCATTCTTACTCTGAAATATGGCAATTTTAACCCAATGATTATGACCTATACTGACAACAAAGCCTTATATTGATCTGTATGCTTCATAATTATGGCAAAGAGAAATCATTCTTATTCTGTATGGAAAATATCCTGAATTTCAGGACAGGTCAATTATATCCTCTACATTACAGGTGTAGCTGTGCCCAACTCCATCAAATGGCTCATTATTTAGCACAGACAGAAAAATCCTTGAGTCTAACTCACTGCCAAAGGGATGTAGGATACTATAGGGAACTGGGAGAGAAGAATAAAAGCCTATAAACATGAATTTTGCATAAACAGGTCTTTATTTGGAGACTTACAGAAAGGGCATACTGCTGTGCAGCCCACAGAAATCACCAGAGGAAACATTTCTCAATGTTCTGCTTTATTTGACAGAGTTGAGACATAACTCTTTTCATACAAAACTAAAAGCAAAATCATAGAATGGTTTAGGTTGGAAGGGACCTCAAAGATCATCCAGTTCCAACCCCCCCTGACATAGGCAGGGACACCTCCCACTAGAACAGGCCCCTCAAGGCCTCATCCAACCTGGCCTTGAACAGGGAGGGAACATCCACAACCTCCCTGGGCAACCTGTTCCAGTGTTTCACCACCCTCACTGTAAAGAACTTCTTCCTAACATCCAGTTTAAACCCATTCCCCCTCATCCTGTCATTACAAGCCCTTGTAAATGATCCCTCCCCAGCCCTCCTGTAGGCCTCCTTTAGATCCTAGAAGGCTACTACAAGGTCTCCTCAAAGCCTTCTCTTCTCCAAGCTGAAGAGCCCCAACTCTTGTAGCCTGTCCTCATAGGAGAGGTCTATCTTGTCTTCAGCTTTCTTTGCATTTAACAGTTAAGTCGTGACAGCATTGTTCTAAAATAGTGTAGATTTTATAGTTACAGGTGTAGCTAAATTAAACACCAAAAGGGATGTTTATTTATCCAGTCATACTGGAAAACACAGAATACTAAATCCATTTGGATACCTATGTGTAAACATGAAAGTCAGACAAAGCATGTTGATTTTCAGGACAAAAAGAGACCAAGATGTTATTTCTGCTGCTTCAATACCAATTAGTTAATTAAATAAAATATATCCAGATGAACTTAACATATTAACGAGTGATTTGGTTCTTACACTCAATGAACACAAAACAAACTCAGTTCAGATTTCTGTTTATCTCAGCTTGGGAAATGCACTCCCTTTGAGCTAATCCAACAAGATTCATTAACAAGATCTCTAAGAATATGGTGATCCAATAGTTTTTCATTTGACCCTTGTCCAGTACCCTGCAGTAGCAGAGCATGAAACAGCTCCTTCTAAAAGTTACTTACCTGTGTTAGTATGATGCTGACTGGATGCTAATGCCAGGCCCTTAGCTAGGCAGATTGATCAAACCTGGTTCTGCACTGACCTAATTACACACCTGGGGGGGCAGAGGTTGGTTGCATCCAGATGGCTTCAAACTCATCTGAGCTCGCATGAGGATATGGCTGCTTGGTGGATTTCAGGCTAAGAAATATATTCCCTGTCACCACTAGCTACTGCATCAGCTTCCCCCTGTGTTTTTTTGTAGATACGGGCAGTGTCTGCAACTTCAGAGACAGATCAGAATATAAGCCACACCAAAGCATCTGTCTGGTTTATATGTAAAAGAAAAAAGAAATTCTTTATAACCCTTGCAGTTGATCAGCTGAAACCCTAAAGTATGAGATTTGATTATAGTCATTGTCTTAATGCAGAGCTGCAAGTGTTATGGGCATGTTGAGAACTTCCAGAAGCTGGATTAAAGCATCTCTTTTACAATGATATCTAATCTCGTCCTAAAGCTCCAAGCAATGGCGAGTCCATCAGCTCCCCTGGTAAGCCGTTCCAATATTTAATTACCCTTAGTGTTAGGAAATTACAATGTTGTGGAAAGGTTGACTTTGTCTGATTTCAGCTGCCAGTCTTCCTTTTGCAATGCCTTTGTCAGTAAGACCGAAAAGTCTCCCTTTTTCAGATTCGTTTTCCAAACAAGCGTCAATAAAAACTGATTATTTGCAGTGACCTGTTAAAAAGCAGGTGCACACAGAAGCTTGTGCACCTTTTCTGTCCACACCACCTGGTCTAATGAAGTTATTGCCTTGATCTGCAAACCCTGCATCTTCCATATCTTTAGACTATCCCAATTTTAACACCCCCGTGACTACTAAAGCTTTGTGTATAGCAGTCAAGGCAGCTTTCAACTTCTGGTAAATTGGATATGTTTTACACTTTAAGGCTTACACTGTAAGACTGGTTTTCTGACAGCTGTCCTAGGAAGTCTTTCCATCCTTTTCAAAACCTGTGGGAACTATAGAGAATTTATTAATGTAGAAACTTTGTAAATGCTGTATGTAGAAGCAAAGTAAATTCTTTCTTGTGTACATAATGCCTCTTATCTCACTCTCCCTTTTTAGGCATTTAGTTACAGTTCTGATTCAGCTACAGTTCAGGTTGCAGTGGTTGTCTCTGTCAAGTAATCCAAGTGGTGATTCCAAAATTTAGCTGATAGAGTAGAGATGAATGGGTTTGCCCTAGTTTGATGTGGCTGGTGTGAAAGTAGAGGTGGAAAAGAATGCTTCTTAAGGCAGCATGTGAACTCTAGCTTCTTCCAATCTGCTTGTAGCTGGGTGGACACATTGCTTTGGAGGATCATTATTCCAAAGAGGAAGGAAAATCAGAGTGTCTCTGGGGGAAAGGTGAAAAAAAGAACAGAGGACGTAAGGATATGAAATTTTCTCCTAGTTTTCAGGAGTGTCCTAAACAAAATGTTGTGCTGGCAGTCCCTGTAATCAATATTTTTTTTTTTCTTAATGTTCTTAACCAAGCTGCTCCCATTTATTCAAATGATCACATTCCTTCATAATCCTACCTGTGCCTTCATGGCAGAACCTTGACAGATCTGCTTTCCAGAATTGTATTTTTCTATCTGACAGATAAGTGTACCACAAAACTGACCAGATTAAAATGAATTTAAACCTTTCCTTGCACCTTTGTCTCTCAGAACAGAATCTCCCATGAGGTGGGTCTAAGTCTTTTATTCCCAGATGTTCCAGGTCTCCTGTTTGTTTGCTCTAAAATTTTGGTTGCATTAGGTTGTCAAAAGCAAGTATTTGCTTTCCTTTTGACATTTTTTCCTTGGTGGTAAGGAAAAGGAGGAATCTCAGACTCTAATTCTTACGCAAAGGATAAGTTCTATATTTTATATTATGGCATTTGGATAAATGCATAAAAGTACAGCGAATATAAAGGCCAAAATGAGGGATCTCTGACTTCAGAGAAGTGTCTTAGAAGTGGGCTGTTCGCTTAAGTTATGTCTGTAGCAGCATAGCTCTTGCATTTCTTGCATTTTTTTTTCAGTTCTGTTACTCTTGCATACTCTGTGAACTCATGCCCTTGTAATTGCAAAGGCACTGAGATCCTTATGGCTGCACTGAATTAGCCCCATTAAATCACCTTCCTCAAACCACATCCCTGTACCTGATATCTTATATTAACTCACTTAGAATCATAGAATCGTTTTGGTTGGATAAACCCTCTAAGATCATAAAGTCCAACCATGGCCATTAAACCACATCCCGAAGTGCCATGCCCACACATTTCTTAAACACCTGCAGGGACAGTGACTCCACCACCTCCCTGGAAAGCTTGTTCCAATGCATTTCTGTAACAAAAGTTTTCTTAATGTCCAATCTAAACCTCCCCTGGAGCAATTTCAGGCCATTTCCTCTCATCCTATCATCTGATACTAGAGAGAAGAGACTGACCCTTACGTTACTCCAACCTCCCTTCAGGTAGTTTTAAAGAGCAATGAGGTCTCCTCTCAGCTGCTTCTTCTCCAGTCTAAACAACCCCAGTTCCCTCGGACAGTCCTCAGAGGATCTGTTCTTTAGACCCTTCACCAGCTTTGTTGCCCTTCTCTGGCCATGCTTCAGCAACTCAATGTCTTCCTTGTAGTTAGAGACCCATAACTGAACACAGTATTTGTGATGCAGCCTCACAAGGACATGATCACTTCCCTACTCCTGATGGTTACACCTTCCTCATACAGACCAGGATGCTGTCGGCCTCCATAGCCACCTGAGCACATTGCTGGCTCATGTTTCGATGGCTGTCAACCAGAAGCCCTAGGTTCTTTTCTGCCAGGAAACTCTACCCTAAACCTGTAACATTCTGTGTGGCTGGTGTGACCCAAATGACTTAGCTCTTTGTTTTGTTAAATCTCTTCATACAACTGACCTCAGCCCATCAATCCAGCCTGTCCAGATCTTTTTGCAGAGTCTCGCTATCTTCAACTAGATCAACACTCAATTTAGTGTCATCCACAAACTTATTGTGGGTGCACTCAATTCCCTTATTCAGATCATTAAGATATTACATAGACCTTGCCCAATTACTGAGTCCTGGGGAGTGCCACTAGTGACTTACCATCAACTGGATTTGACTTCATTGACTACCACTTTTTGAGCCTGGCAAGCCAGACAGTTCTTAATCCAGAAATTCTTAACCCAGTGACTTTTTAGCCTAGAAGATTAAGAATGTACCATTAACACATAGGGGCTCCATGGAGAGGGTAGTTGATAGCAGTTGTCTGGCTTGCCTTCCAAAGAATTTCCTGTGAATTCCTGTTCTGGAACACATATGTATTAATTAGGTGCCAACTGAATTAGGTATCTACAATAGATAATCCAAATGCACCTTCTGCCTCTGCTGAATTTTCTTTTAATTGGGCTTTAGTGTGGAGTGTTTTGTCCTTTCCTTACTAGCACTCTAAAGCATTTAAACACTTCGGTAAGATCCACAGATTTTAATGTTGATTTGGTTAATGATGGTGAACACAGTTTTGTTGCAACTCATCTAAATATGCTTGAGGTTTTACAGAATAGCTTGGGGATAAAGATGTGGCTAGTTACCTGTTGTAACAGTTGTTCTTTGTGGGTGATGTAATGCTACATTTAAATTTCAAAATGTTTCTTTTTTTTTTTTTCTTTTTGTTTGGTTTGGTTTGGTTTTGAAAACTACTTATTAGTCTAAGAAAAAGACTGTTGCCTTTGGCATTGTTGGTAGACTTAAGATAGAACTAAATGAAATGAGCTTTTTCAGGTCTTTGTGTAAGATCTTGAGCTATTTGGCAAGAGTTTGGCACGTGTGGCCCTGTGGGAAGTTTTTACAGATGAGGGGTCTGAAATGTTAATAAATGTGAACAGAAAATATCTGTTCTAATTTCTGAGTATATCTGATCAAGGTAGTTGGTTGGTGACCTTATAATGAGCATCATTTCACAGGTTAGTTAATAGCCTACTGAACTTTCCTATTCATGAATCTTCTAGGTCTAAAAATTAATTGGTATTACACTAGTACTGAGGCTTTGTGACTGAAATCAAAGTTTCTCTGAACATGGCTGTTCAGCCATATTATTTGTAGTCACTGTAACACTGAGTCAGCAACACAGAGAGTCTCCTTTTTATCCTTTTCTCTGCCATTGTCCAAAGCATGCATAAGATTGGGTAGAACATTAATGAAGAATGCATGTTTTAGAACAAATAATGCTGAGTGGAATTTACTCCAAGTAACAATAGAATATCAAAGTTCAATGTTATGACTAGAGTTGACATATCTTTTAAAAATATATTTGGATAAATTATTATTTCATAGATACTTTTGGCTAGCTACCCTCTTGATTTTATCCAGGGAAATGCCTACCGAGTGAACTGAAGTCTGGCTTAAATAATTTTTTCCCCTAACCTTTCTACTGAACTTTAGTGCTATTATTTTTTATTTACACCGAGTTCAGAAAGGGCAAGATATTTCAACTTAGGCTGAATACAAACTTGATTTAGAAAAGCAAACGAAACCCAAAACACATCAAAATATAAAAAGAAAGCCATCAGACCATAGGGTGTGTAGACTGTGATGAGCTAGTAAACAAAACAAAAAAGGTCATTCACATCTGAGCTCACTTTGGTGCTTCTTGTTCTGTAATATTCAATGGACAGAATCACAAAGAAGAAATCAACCTTCTTTCTTCTCTTACACTTCATCTGGTATAGGTCTTGCCTGGCTTCATGACATTTTTTAGCTCTATTAATTTCTTACAGTTCTGTGTTTGCCCCATGACTTTCTGTCTCAAGTGAAAACAGTGAGGAGAAAGAAAGCTTCTGTTTACACTACACTTCTGCTGCCTTTAGGGTCTTGTTTAGGATTTAACTCTGCATAGTCCTACTGTTTAAAATATCAGGCTGATGGATGAACCTGCAGGTAGAAAAGCAAGCATTGTGTACCAGACTGAAGGGTCTGATAGGTGAATTTTCTCTGGAGGGGTGTAAGATTTAAAAAAAAAAAAAAAAAAAAAAAAAGTTTTATTTCCGAGTCCTTTCAGGCTTCTGGTCCAAAACAGCTTGTAAATTTCCCTCCTGGATTACTCTAGAGCTTTCTTCTTATGGATGATTGAGCAGTGAGGACTGCAGGACAAAACTTTCTCGCAGTCAGCGTGCAGACAGCATGTGCACTGAGGCATGCCTGCTGTGGTGGTGTATCCCTGCTCCAGAATGCAGACTTAGTCATGAGTAACAATGATGGGAAAACAGACTAGAATTGCTAATCATGCAGGAACTTGGCAGTCGCATGAATTTCATTCCTTTAATTAAATATTTATTTCTGTGTCCTCAATTTCACCTGTTTGTTTTCCACTTAAAAAGGAAAGGGATACAAACTTTTCTGGGAAATGAGGTAATTTCAGAGTTAGCAGGAGCTATATACCCCTCCTTCGATATCAGGAGTACATATGATGCTGGGTTTGTTTTGCTCTTTAGCATTACTTGGTCTCAGTCCTTTTGGTTCTGTGACTCTGAGATGTATAGATGTTTAATAAGAACTGTATAAATAATTGTTAGTACATGTACTACTAGCAATTTCTTAGCCATTTGTGTAAAATTAGTTATACGAAGTCTCAATGAATTCTGCACAATTCTTGATCATATTTAATATCAAGCTAAGGATTATTTTTTAGTTGTGCTTTTAATTTATTCCTTTTTATATTTCATTAATTATTGTTTTTTAGTGCTCTGGAGTACTTCATGTTAAGGGTACAGGATGAATCAGAGTAATTATATACCTTGCTCATTACCACCAAATAGAATTAAAGGGAAATAAAATTAAGATTAAAAAAAAAAAGATTTGGACTCCATTAAGTACTGCAGGACTACATGATGTATCTGATTTGCAAATGCATGAATGCATGGCTTGGTTCTTCTTTAATTAAGTATTTCTTTTTAGAAAAACCTGAAACGTAATTGTTTGAGAGCTTCGGGGGCAACAGTAATTATGATATTGGGTTTGTCAAATTATCCTGAACATTCTATTAAGGTGGCAATTTTTCTGAACTGTCATTCAACTACTCTTGCTTTATGTTTAGCCTGTGATGCTGTTGGAAATCCTTTTGAACCTATTATGTTGCAAAACATCTTAAATAGCCTCAGCATTTCATAATGTTGAGAGAAATGGGTTGGATGAAGACTCTGAAATGTTAAAGTCTCCTACAAGAAACTTATTCAGATGTTTCAAATTAATTCTGTGGTCCACAAAAAATCATATGAAGAAAAATAATAACTTGGAATTATAGTCACAGGCAAATCCTTAAGCAGGATAATTTAGATTTTGAATTGGAAAAAGGGCAACCTTGTTGGCTCAAGGCATACATTTGACATTTATCTGCCAAAGTGAGCAGTTTTTATAGATTCTGACACATCTGTGAAGTATTGTGTATAGGTATTGGGCTTTCCATTGTAATTACTATTAAAAACCCTCTTGTTCTAATTTTGCACCGGATCCTACATTTCTCTGGAAAGTAGCCGACTCTTTTCTTTATAATGCTGTCAGGAAGAAAAAGAATTGTTTAAGGTTGAGGCAGAATTCTGAAAATTGCAAATTAAAGCTTGACTTCTTGCAAACTGCCTCCTCACTTGAAACTTATCTCCTTTAGTTTCCTCATGTTCATAATGTGGATTAAATGCAGCCTTTTTCACAGTATTTTTAAATTTTCAGGTGGTAGCTGCTTAAAATAGACAAGTATGAAATACTTCATCGAGAAAGTTTCTATTTACTGTGCTTGCATGCTGTCCAGTACTACTCTTTAGTTACATGTTTCGGCCAGCTTATAGCAGCTGAAGGTTAAACCTGGAATATTTTATGAAATAAGTAGTTCATATTACCACATATGTTTCTGTGATCTATATATGTGTCTTCCAAGGCGCATTATGAATCCTGACCGTGGTCCTCAATGGCCAATTACATAACCAAGCATCATTTCTTTATGACTTTTAGTCATTTGTGTATGCAAGAGGGAAGATTCTAAAAGAATAGTTCTGTAGTGTAGTTATCAATTATTTTTTTAAACATTGCTTTCTCAATTGTTATTTTCCCTAAAACAAGATCACCTTAGAATATTGTTTAAATTCATATTTATATTCATTTCAGACATTAAGCTTTTTGCTTCTGCTGAAATGAAGAGTCTCAGTTCAGAATTGCAAAAGCTATTCCAAGGAGAAGATGTTCAGATAGCTTGTTACAAGCCAACAAAATCTGCATGGAAGGTGAATGTATTGCGTAGACTGCACGTCAGGTATTTCATTGCTGTTACAAGATCTTTAACAAGAATAAATCATACTGCTATATAAATCTATTCTTCAAAAAATATTAAATGACACTTCTCTGCAGTCTTTACTATTTCAAAATAAACTTGATTATAGAATTTAATATTTTTTTATATAGAACTGTTTCCTGATTCAATTCTCAGCCCAGGAGGTGATCATAAGGTTCAGACATGATAGCATCTAGTGTTTTCCACATCTTTGACTAAATATGTTTGTGATTCCTACGAGCAGAAATTTTGGATGTGGTAGTGTGAGACTTCTCTATCAAGATCAGACACTTATCTATGCTATAGAAGGCTCCGAGGTAACCTTATTGTGACCTTCCAGTATCTGAAGGGGGCCTACAAAAAAGCTGGGGAGGGACTCTTTAGGATATCAGGTAGTGACAGGACTAAGGGGAATGGAGCAAAACTGGAGGTAGGTAGATTTGGACTGGACATGAGGAGGAAGTTCTTCACCATGAGAGTGGTGAGACCCTGGAATGGGTTGCGCAGGGAAGTGGTCGAGGCCCCATCCCTGGAGGTGTTTAAGGCCAGGCTGGATGAGGCTCTGGACAGCCTGATCTAGGGTAGGGTGTCCCTGCCCATGGCAGGGGGGGTGGAATTAGATGATCCTTGTGGTCCCTTCCGACCCTGACTGATTCTATGATCTATATGTATTTAATTTTAATGCAAGAGCAGGCACTGTTGGTTAATATAGAGATGACTTTTTATAGTCCTTATGGTTAACACTCAATTTTTTCAGAAACAGATACTGACTATTTCTGGTTTGGTGGGCACACTCAACCTGCCTTTCAGGTCAAGAACTGGAAATTGGTGTGAGAGGGCATTGCAGAATTTCTCCAGTAGGACAATAAAGGCTAGTGCACTATTAAAGTAGTATAACTCAAGGCTCATTTATTGTGTAAATTGAACTGCAGGATAAAAATACTGTTGTAATAATTATAGTGGTGGGTGTAATGCTTTGGGTTTTTTATATCAGCTGAATACTTCAGCCTTCATCAAAGGGAAATGTTGGGTTATGGCTGGACTCGATGATCTTAAGGTCTTTTCCAACCAGGTAATTCTGTGATTCTACATACTGAGCTGATATGAATGAAATAATAAGCAAGGTCTGTATATTTGTTTGGATGGGTGTAGGAAGTAGAGGATTATTCCTCTGTGTCACAGCATCTTTGTCTGGAAAAAGGCACACATTGCATTGTACCTGTAAAATAGCAGATAGGTTACTTGTTACATGGGATTTTTTTAGGTGAGTGACATATACTGCATCTCACACACATTGATCCTGAACTGCTACTGTCAAATTTTTATGTTACCTATCCACAGGACTGGTGATTGTGCTCCAGTGCCATGTTCACTTTTTCACCTACCTGTGTCAGTTCCTGTCTTGGATGGCATTGTTCAACTCACCAAAACAAAAATGTACTTTCAAAGTCGCATAAATTATCTGCATCCTAAATATCATGTATAATTAATTCTCAGCTGTGAAGTTAACAGGAAGACCTGTGAAGAGGTGAGTGCCTTAGGGTCCCCATCAGGGACTTAGCACAGAACTTCAAAGTTAGAGCCACTACTTCATAAAGACTCTATCAAATGCAGTGGCCAATACGGCTTGCTTTCAAAAGCACCCATTACCCATGGGCAGGTGGTGATTCACTTACATCAATTAGATCTCTCATCCAGAAGGAATTCTTACAATCTTACTGAGGAAACAGTGTGAGATGTTGTTCTTTGCAAGGTGAGGATTGCAGGTTGGCAGTCCCAAAGTTCTGGTAGATATGAATCGGTGATGCTTTCCTGATCTTTCCATTTAAATCCTAGCTACTCAAATGTGACATTTCAGTGAGAATATTAGTCCTGGTGTCTCTTTAAGTACTTATTTTAAAACCTTTTTCACAGACATTTTTTAAAACTGAAAACTATGGAGTCAGTTGTTTCAAAAAACAATTTCAAGTGATTCAGATTGATAAGAAGATTCACAGAACCACTGGGGAAGCAAAAGACATAGCTATGGGAGTGTCAGCAGTGTGTTAAATTAGTAACTGTGTGTAGGCTCAATATGAGATTTAACAGGTGCCCCAGATATGTTGTGCTGACTCTCCACATCGAAGTGAATCTTATTCTGGTAACTGACAGGAGGAAGGAGAGAAAGAGCGAATCTGCCTGCAAGGAAGCTGCTTCAGCTCATTCTAGAAAGGTTCAGAGTAACATAGAGGCAGGCCAGCTTCAGATATCTTCCACTGGATCTCCTGCTCTGTTAGGAGAACTAAATTAGCACGTGGCAGAGAATCCCATGAAAGATGAAAAGAGAAGGAAGCATTTTATTAGCCTGCATCTGCTTGCCCAACATTTCCAATGTTTTCCCAGTTTAGTCTTTAAAGAAATACTTTTGTATTTTGTAAACTGCAATGACAATGGAGTCCCTAGAATGGAAAGCAGCTATGTTAGCTAAATTATGTTGCCTGTTGCCATAGGAACAGTAGCTCACAAATTTTTATGTAAGCACTCGAGCTGCAGTTCTTATGACATCTTCTAATAGAACCTCATCCACCATCAGGTTTTTGCTTTGTTTTAATGACAGTACTGGACAGTAATCCCCAGAAGCAAATGCTGAAATAATACACCATTCCATAGAAATAACTCTAATGATCATTGACTGAAGAATTTTTGACTTGCAATACAATCAGGAAGATATCAGCCTTTAAATATGATTTGTATCCCCATTTCCAATGATCTAAATGTGTATAGTTACAGGAAAATGCAAATCAGTCTGAAAAAACATTGTTTATTCTGAATTTTGCAATTAAGACTCTATCTGCCTCCTTTTGGTATCCTCTTTATATCTTTTTTTTGTTCTCAGTTGAGAATGCAGTCAAAAATAATCAATATTAAAACAGAGTTTGGAAGCACAGCCCAAACCCTCATGAGTTTAATCAGAAACCTGATTTCCTATTACATTTTGTAAAACATTCTCACTGAATCCAGCCAAACACTTGTTTTTACCTTGCAGAGATTCTCCTGCATTCTCATAACACATTTTCTAAGCCATGCAAGATGCACCCTGTGTCACTGTTAATTTCTTACTTAGGAAAAAAGTGCTATATCTGTCTCAAAACCACAAATTGGGATTTGAAACTCATGGTATTATTTTATCAAATTCTGTAATTGCTAAGTAAACAGATGATTGTCTATGTGCAAGAGAGCAGAAACGAGAGATTTTCCCTGGCATGCTGCATTTATGTTAAGCATGTAATCCATGTAAAATAGATAAATATTATTAGAAGAAAGCAATTCTTTATGAATAAGGAGATGTGCTCACTAACATGTTTATGATATAGAGACAAGCACTTTCTTTTTAAAAAGGACACTATTTTCAGTCATCTTATGTGGAATAACTTCCTTAGAGTGGTTATCTCCTTTAAACTCTTCAGCTTCCATTTGCTTTGACAATTTGTCTTCTAAATTCATTTGTGTTGTTTTCATCTCTAATGCACTAAAGAAGTGCATTCCTTGAGCAAGCAAGGCATCCTGGGACACAAGACTTGCATAGTGTGCCATCAAGCATTCTGAGAGTCATTGCTCTGATCTCTGTTACTATACCAGCAGGAAAGATAAATACTAATAAAAACTGGTTTTACACACTTTTCTTTGATCAAACGTTCCTTTCCTTCTTGTAGGTGTAATTGTCTAACCAGGTCATCTGTTTTGTACTCATTTGATCTGAATCCTGTATGTACCAGTTCAGTGAACCACACTGCCCAGTTTCTCTGACTGCATCTGTCATAGTAAACTGAAGTGGACTGGGGTGTAAGTCGCGTCAGTGGTAAGTGGGCATAGTTGAGTGCCCACACATGTCTGGACACGTTTCAAAAACTAAGGCTAGCCATGCATCTTTCTCAAGAGATAGTTTTGATGCAAGCATCTTGTTCTGGAAATGACAGAGATGGTGAAGAGATTTCAGTAGAACAAGCAAGAGCTGTGTAGTGTCAGCCTGCCTCAAAGCTAGTTTGATGGCCCAGGCCCGTTTTATTTAGACATATATCATGGTTTAACCCCAGCAGGCATCTCAGTCCCACACAGCTGCTTGCTTACTTCCCACTTGGAGTGAAAGTGAGAAAACTCCTGGATTGAGACAGACAATTTAGTAGGTAAAGCAAATGCTATGCACACATGAGAAGCAAAACAAGGAATTTATTCACCACTCCCCACTGGCAGTCAGGTGTTCAGCTTCAGCTCTCTCCAGGATGGCTGGGCTTCATCAGATGTAACAATTACTTAAGAAGGCAAACATCACTCTTCTTTCTTCTCTTAGCCTTATATGCTAAGCATGAAGTCATGGGGTTTGGGATATCACTTTTGCCAGCTGAGGTCAGCTGTGTCCCCTCCCATCTTCCTATACACCCCTATCCTACTCACACATGATGTGGTATGAGAAATAGCTTGACTCTGTGTAAGAACTGTTGAGCCACAACAAACACATCTATGTATTCATAGAATCCGAGAATGTTTTGGGTTGAAAGATCATCTAGTCCAACTCTTTAGCAGTGAATAGGGATATCTTTGACTAGATAGGTTGCTCACAGCACAATCCAACCTGACCTTGAATATTTCCAGGGGTGGGGCTTCTACCACTTCTCTGAACAACCTGTTCCAGTGTTTCACCATTCTCATTGTAAAACATTTCTTTCTTAGATGTAGTCCATCACCGCTTGTCCTATTCGAATAGACTCTGCTAAAAAGACAGGCCCCATCTTACTTATAGACCTGCATGCCTTAAGTACTGAAAGACATCAGCAAAGTCTCCCCAGAGCCTTCTTTTCTTCAGGTTCAACAACCCCAATTCTCTCAGCCTGTGTTCACAGAAGCATTCCAGCCCTCTGATAATTTTTGTGGCTTCCTCTGTGCATTGTTGGCTCACGTTCAGCTTTTCATCCACCATTACCACCACCAAGTCCTTTGCCATAGGACTGCTCCAAGTCCCTTCATTCCCCAGCCTGCATTGATTCTGGGGACTGCCCCAACCCAAGTGCAGGACCTTCCACTTGTTTTTGTTGAACCTTGTGAGTTTCCCACAGGTCACACTTCTGACGTTTGTACGAGTCTGTCGGGATGACATTCCATCTGTCAACCATGTCAATTACACTACTCAGTTTGATGTTATCTACAAATTGCTGAGGGTACACTATGCCCTCGTTGCAGATGTTGAACCATACAGTCACATGATCTTCCCAAGCAGAGTTGAAGCTGACAGATCCATAGTTTCCAGGCTCTTCTTTTCTACACTTTCTAAAAAGATTATATTATTAATCCTTTTGTTGCATTATCAACAGCATTTTCAACACAAATACAAAACATAGATACAATACAAAACATCCTAGCTGCTAAGCTAACTCTCTCCCAGACAAAACCAACACAACATGTAAACAGAGAAAATCCTGAGCAATAGTATGAACTTGAGATATTTTCAAGTAGAGAGAGATATTCTCAGTAATAGAATGGAATACTCTCTCATTCTGACTATTGCATTTGATTCTCAGTTATCCCTGTTAGAGCCTGCACAGAAGTTCTTCCCCTGCTAAATATATTGTAATACCTTTGAAGTTGAGTGATGGCACTTCGCAGCAACTGATAAATTGATACACTGCTCTGCTTTTTTTTCTCTGACACACACCAGAAGGATAACCCTGTTCATCCTCACTCTCTAATACATACCAAGCTTTCTGGAGATGTATTCATGATCTAACTCAGAATACCCTGATGTGTTTTTGAAAGAAAAGCTTTAAAACCCTTCCTGTATGGACTCATAAACAACTTTCCTTCCATGATCTGTTTACTTTTCATTAAACAAGTTTTGTCACCAGGAACTTTTATGCAGCTGTATCTATTTTCCAGTCATTTCTGCAGTATTTCTGCTCTGCCTGATTTTTTGGTGGTTTTTTTTTGTTGTTGTTGTTATCCACTGGTATTACTTACAGTGAGGAATAAATTTCATTCTTTAAAACAAATTTGTTATTATTCCAATTAAGAGAGTGGCAGGACTCTCAGATCAGGACTTGCTTGATGTGTTCGCTTCTGCCAGGGTGGATTATATTTGTATTTGTTGACTGCCACATGTATTAGTGATATTAATGAACAAATTTAGGATAGGTGTTATGCTATTCACTCCTCATAAGCTCTGAAAAGTTACATAGTATGTTTTTATTTTACTGCTTAAGATCATGGAATCATAGAATGGTAAGGTTGGAAGGGACCTCAAGGATCATGTAGTTCCAACCCCCTGCCATAGGCAGGGACACCTCCCACTAGTACAGGTCACTCAAGACCTCGTCCAACCTGGCCTTGAACACCTCCAGGGAGGGAGCAGCCACAACCTCCCTGGGCAACCTGTTCCAGTGCCTCACCACCCTCACTATAAAGAACTTCCTAACATCTAGTTTCAATCTCCCCTCTGCCAGTTTAAACCCATTGCCCCTTGTCCTGTCATTACAACACCTTGTCAATAATACCTCCCCAGCCTTCCTGTAGGCCCCCTTCAGATACTGGAAGGCTACTATAAGGTCTCCTCGAAGCCTTCTCTTCTCCAGGCTG
>WBNM01041217.1:112899-143424 GCA_013399055.1 Ramphastos sulfuratus
CCAGGATGTCATGTGGGACAGAGTCAAATGCCTTACTCAGGTCCAGGTAGATGACATCAATTGCCCTTCCCTTGTCCACTGTCATTGTGACTTCATCATAAAAAGCCACTAAATTTGTCAGGCAAGATCTGCCCTTGGTGAAGCAGTGCTGGTTACCACCAATCACCTCTGCTTTGTTTTCCATTTGCCTTAGCAGAGCTTTCAGGAGGATCTGCTCCATGATCTTCCCAGGCACAGAGGTGAGACTGACTGCTCTGTAATTCCCAGGGTCACCCTTTTTTCCCTTCTTGAATATGGGTGTTATGTTTGCCCTTAGGTTGTCTTTGTTTGATCATAGCTTGTCTTTGTCTTCTTGACTTCTCCTGTATTTTAGTACACAGTCTTTAAAATACTGCGTACAGTTTGCATGACCTCTTGCAAACCTCTCCAACACAATATGTTACACAATAGGAAGTACATCTCAAGAATTATATCGATGATGTCAGCATGTCAAAGCTTTTTATGTTTTTGAAGGCATCTTTTTATTTATTGAAATGAAAATATGTTTTGTAAGCAGCAGCTTTCTCAAATGGATAAAAAATATTAGTCAATTTGCACAAATTATTTTTTTCTTGAATTAGAGATGTGCTGAAAGACTTGAGGTATGTTTTTTGCAGTTTGATGTGGGTTAGGGAGTTACCCACCCACAGTTACATGGGTGAAGTCAAATCTTTTTTCCCATTAGCGCTGGGTATGTAAAGAATGCTAGGTAAGGTTTTGGGTATGTTAGAATACAATACAAGCATAAGGTATTGGTGTTTTAAAACTGTTTTCATGGGAGTCTGTGTATTCTTATACCCTGATAATAAGTACAGAATCAAAAAATATTTACACTACCAGTTTCCCTGTGTTTTCGTTACCAGACCTTGGCATGAAAGTGAGTTAGGGGGACCTCAGAGGGCCTCCCTTGGAGCAAGTAGGTCAGTTCTGAAAGCTGGTTTTCATGTTAGGCAGTGAAGATGTATTATCTGTGGACACTGGAAACTCTGACTTCTTAGTTTGTAAATCTGAAGGTGAGCTTCACCGCAACCAGCATGTGAGGAATTGGAGGGCAGTGGCCTTCCCACCTTTTGTGTTCTGGCCTCTAAACTTTGAGTTATTCAGCTATATGAGAGGCTCAACCCATGCTGAGCAGCTACCACTCTGGATGGTCTGTGGGCCAAGTCTCAGGGGTGTGCAGTGGCATGAGTCAGAGGGCAAATCAAAGTTGGAGTCCATAGATTCATTAGGCTTTGCTGTATAATAAGGCTTCCCTGATAGAGCTACAGCCTCTACATGTCACCTCCAGGAAAGATTCAGGCTAAGTAGTAGTCAGCACAGGCACTAAAAACTATTATTATTGGTAACTACAGTCTATAATTAATTTTCATATTTGTTTTGTTTACAGTTTCACTTCTTTTTTCCTAAGAGATAAATAATCTTGGTAAATAATCTTGGACAACTATTCAGCTTGTTCTGTTGAGGCAAAATGAGCTGGGCTAAAGCTGGTAAGGCTCAGGTATAGGAATTACAAAGGACTGGGGAAGTTAGGGGCTGCAGTTGTTTCTCACCAGTATGCCACAGACCGTTGTGGATGACTGTCATCTGTCAATTATGGGGTTCTCAGTGCTGACTTTGGAAGAGGAGGCAGCAGGGCAGACTTCTGCTTCCAAGTAGCAGCTAGTACCTCTCATGCTATCCAGACTGTTCAGGAGGTTGTTTTTCTGTATTGAAGATACAGAACAAGAAGTTTTGAAAAAAATAATTTAATCTTTGCCTTTGTTTCTAGGGGAAAAAAAATAAATTAAGAAGTTCATCTGGAGTTTAATGAGATTTGCCTGGATTTATTTTTTTTCTTTTTAAGCTGTACCTTGAGTATCTGATTCTACATTTGAATTTCTAAGGTGGTATTCATTTCACCTGACTCTTAAGTATTTACATGGTAGGTGTCTATGTTAAAGGTAGCTATCCCCAGACTCCCTTTACAGTAAATGGAGAGAAGCAAACCATTTCAGGATGTGATTCATCTGACCTATTTAAGGCATCTGTTTTCGGATGAAGCGAATAGCACCCTATTCACCCAGTAGCATTTTACTGCCACAATGACTATATATGGACTCAACGCTGTTTGCTAAGATTCATTTAGGCAGTTGATTCTTGCTCATGTTGAGTCAAATAAGCATGCAAGGAAAGTTCAGGAAGTAGTGCTTATAAAATACTTGGAAGTATGTTGGTGTTTTGATAGGATTGTACTTAAGTAACATAGATCTCTTTTAGGGGTTTTTAGTGAATATGTAAAATGATTTTTCCGTCACAGAATAAATCAGCTTGAAAGAGATCTCCAAGCTCATCCAGTCCAATCTGTCACCCAGCCCTAGCCAATCAACTAGACCATGGCACTAAGTGCCTCGTCCAGTCTTGAACACCTCCAGGGACGGCGACTCCACCACCACCCTGGGCAGCCCATTCCAATGGCAAATCACTCTCTCTGAGAAGAACTTCCTCCTAATATCCAGCCTATACCTCCCCCAGCACAGCTCGAGATTGTGACTCCTGATTCTGTTGCTGATTGCCTGGGAGAAGAGACTGACCCCCACCTGGCTACAACCTCCTTTCAGGTAGTTGTAGACAGCAATGAGGTCAGCTACTCTTTGTGAAAATTGGTGATGTATTAAGTATACAGGCAAGTCTTAATCAGTCATGATAACTGATGAACAGGATAATGTGCACAAAATGAGTTCCTGTTTAAGCAAATGGAAGTATTGAAGTTTAATTTTCTCTGAATTGTGCTCATTGTATAACTTGTCATCCCCCCTGCTTCCTAGCATTCTTCTACTGTCCCACATAACAGCCCATACGGTATTAATGCTATTGCTACCTTGCAACTATGTGAGCATTGCCTAATACCCATGTACCAGCTGGGCACTTGGATTCTGCCAGCTCTGGTGTCAGAGGTGGCTTCTGCCTCAATGAAGACACTGTTCTGTATTTTTCTACTCGTTTTCTGATTTTCACAAATTAGGAATTCTTTTCCTGTTTTAAATAGCTCCTTGAGTGGGGGGGAGCTGCCAGACCCATAGATGACCTGATTGCACAAGTCAGATTTAACATTCTGTGTTAGAAGTAATAATGAGCCATATATGAATTAGATTGCCAGAATATGTAGGGAAATTGCAGTTGCAAACAACTAATATCAATAGCACTGAGGAATACAGAATCGAGGTATTCTTAGATTAGTATTTGTGTGAGAGGTATATCTTTGTAACACACTGCCATGGGTATGTTTCTGTACTATTTAAAGGCAGAGGCCAGTCTACAGAACTTGCTTGGGTAGGTCTGCAGCATTACAAAGCCTCAGCTGGAGAAGTGCAGGCTTTGCTAGGTCTGAATTGTTGTTATGGATGCTTGCTGCCAGTAAAGGAGGCAGAGGCATGCAGAGTGTTGATAGTGAGCACAGGAAATGCAACTGGAAGTGAACTCTCAAAAGGAACATGTTGTTCACCTTGGTTCCAAGCCATGTGATAGCAGATCAAGCTAGGAGTGAACAGCAGCAGACCTTGGAGGCTACCCACAGCAGGCAGCAAACCTTGACTCTGCTTGGGAATAGTTACGATGTGGCTCTCGCCCATCTGTGTGATGGGGTTAGCTCAGCAGACAACAGGATTTCTGTTCATTGGACTTGAATTTACTGTTCTCTTTCATGCTTTTTGTCATCTTTGTGCGTAATAAACCAGCTGAGCAGTTAGTTTGCTTTCTTCTCTCAGGCAACCAGCATCAGAACAAGAGGACACAGTCTCAAGCTGTGCCAGGGGAAGTTTAGGCTCGAGGTGAGACGAAAGTTCTTCACCGAGAGAGTCATTCGCTACTGGAATGGGCTGCCCAGGGAGGTGGTGGAGTCACCGTCCCTGGAGGTGTTCAAGGCACGTTTGGACGTGGCACTTGGTGCCATGGTCTAGTCTTGAGGTCTGTGGTGATGGGTTGGACTTGATGATCTTTGAGGTCTCTTCCAACCTTGCTTATACTGTGATACTGTGTTACATGATCCTTTTTGATGCAAAATGTTTGGCAGATCCTTGACTGGATAGATAGACTTAACAGTATTAAAATCAAATAAGATAGGTCAACTTAAGGTGGCTGAGTTGGGCTTCTGCTCTGTAATTCATGTGTCTGTATGCTCAGTCATCCATGAATCCACTCTGCTCAGAGTTTGAGCAGGTCATTCATGCGCAAGTTCAGGCCAGAAAAAAAACACGTAGCCATAATTACTGTGATACAATATAGAGCTAATAAAGCTCTGCTGGGAACGGATATGAAACCCAGTGCTGCACTAATGACAACTTACGTGGCTATTGAGTAGTAGTTGGCTCAGACCTAATAATCAGAGCCTGTATTTTGGCAAAAAGCTTTATAGAGACCCTCAGTACTGGTAATCTCATGTCATATTTTATCTGCAGTTTGTGTGAAGGAAGAGCTGACTGAGACATTTAGTTAACTAATAAACTTTGCAGAAAGACAGGATTTGGAAAACACCATTAAAACTGATGATAATTGTGAACAACATCTCTTGAAATATGATCTTTAATACAGACCAGAGTACCACTTAAAATGCATTTTTTTTAAAAGTGAACTCTGTATCCAGATGCCTGAGAGAAGTCTCATGAGTACTTCTACTGCTCTAATCAGGATGCTGTGCTTTTCAGGCCTTTTTTCACTGATCCTGGCTTAAAAGGTCAGACATTTCATGTAACATTCATTACTTCGGCCTAGCAGGCATCTGTAGTGGCTACCTCTATAGTTATTATTCTCTAAACCCTCAGAGTGAGGGCTGGAAGCCTCCAAGTCCTGAGCTTTGAATATTCTCATGTTTCAACAAAAGGATTTCCTATTGAAAATGCTACAAACTGTATCTCAAGTACATCAATAAGGCCCTAGTGTGCAGTTTGAACAGAAGAACAGGAACTGACCACCGGCAGTAATTCATACACAACTAGAATACATGAGTGCATAGGAGAAATATGGACTTTGAGATTTTGCATGATTTTTTTTTTTTTTTAAAATTAATTTACAGAATATCAGTCCCTAAACCTTAGTGAAGTGCTGTAAGGTACTGTAAGACATCAGGCTGAATAAGAACTCACATTAGACATTTTACTTTTATTTGTCTCCATAGAAACTGAATGTTCAAATGTGTTAAGTTATTTTTGTCTTTGGAGTCTTTGTGTGCCTCAGAATTTGGACGTGTGCTCAGAGGGAAAAGCTATGATGTCAGTTAAATTATGTTGCCTTATGTAGCATCAGCAGGTGAATAAGATGTTTTTGAATGACTGCAGCAAAAATAAACTCTAGAAAGGGATAAAGTCAGAACTCTGCATTTCAAATAAACTAACTCTAATATTTCATCAACTTGCAGTATCTGTACAGTGAAATATATCCTATTTAGAATTTCCAGAACCAGCATTTTGTTGCTGCTGCACCTTTGAAATCTAGCTGAAATAAGGAAGATCATTGAAAGATGGTTATCAATATGGCTGTGTGCAATTTATTCTCTGTTGGCACTTTGTTTCTCAGCAGAGACATAATTGTTCAGAGCCAAGGGAAAAACACCACTGCAACTGAATTAAAGTTCATTTTATTTGGCTTTTTAATATAGTGCTTAATAAGGGAAAACTTATCCAAAGTAGGAGAGCTCATAGAATGAGGAGCTTCAGAATAAGAGCTTCAGCATCAGTGCTTTATAGATTGGTTAGTTTTAATCCTATGACCTAGGAGAGAAGCTGATACTTGTTTTTGTTGGCTTTATTTGGATACAGATAATACCTGAAATTTAATTGCTGAGTGGTGGTACTGAATTGGTAGATATTGGTGTTAAAGGATCATCACCCCCTATCAATATTTACTCTCTTTTAAAATAAATATATTTTTATTGCATGAAGAGAACCGACAGTAAAACAAGAACAGTAACTATAAACAAAAAATGAAAGCAGTATGAAGCCATCTGCATTGTGTCATACAATAGCTTACCTTCATTTGTTGTTTCCTGTTGCAAGTCAGAGAGACAAAAGGAGACAAAATAACAAGAAACCGTAGGAAGTGCAGGATACATGACACCTGGAACATAGTGACAGACAGAAGGAATGCCACCCAGAGCCAGAAAATTGTCAATGTACAGCAGCGAACAAGCTTAATACTTATACAGATGCTGTGGCACAAACACAAGCACATGTATCTCTATAGCAAAGAACTTTGCTGCCTCCAAGCTACTGTACAGTACAGTCTCTAATTTCTCTTCAAAGGCTTCAGGTTAACTAAAGCTCAACCACACATTTAGTTTGCAAGTAATAAAAATCCATGGGGTGCTAAAAAGGCAGTTGTAAGGAAAACACAGTAAGCAGACTTTTATGAAGAGGCACATTGGGAATCAGATCAGTCAGCAAAGGAGTACAGTAAACTTTTATGTTCCGGGTAACTGCATTCAGAGATAAGCCCTTTAATTACATGATAATGTACCAAAAAAAAAAAAATAAATTAAAAAAAAACCCCACAAAATTAAAAAAAAACCAAAACAAAAAACTAAAAAAACCCAAAAAAACCCCAAAACCCAAAAACCCACCAACAAAGAAACCAACCCATGTTTTATACACTAAATCCAGTTCTGTAAGGTTATATTTCCTCTAGGGTATACAAAAACATTTTTTTTAAGACAAGTAAATTTGTAATACCAAACGAATAGAAGGGAATCTAGTTATTAAACATACTAAGCAAAAAGCATATGCTACAAATGGTGTGGTATCTTGATGCAGAGGATAGGCACTGAATCATATAAAACAGACACTAGAAAATATCTTGTTAGACAGAAAATATCTGCCATATGAGCACACTGTACTTTCATTGCTGTGGTGTCAGACTTGCAAAATTACTTCTTGCTTTAAGAATGACAAATACACTGACTTATTTTTCTGAACTGGATATGATACTATACAAGACTACTCAAATACGATTCTATTCACTCATAAAAGATGGAGAAAGGTTGATGTAATATGCAACAGAGGTAATACTTTTGTAATCTTCAGTATAAGTGGGTAGTATTCTTTATTTTTATAAGCAAGTTGTTAAAATCTAGATTAACAAAACAATTCTAAAGGGCCCCTGCTGAACCAGCTAGTCCAAATCCCACTCAAAGCAATGCCAATCTGAAGTTGCTCACGGTACTGTAGTGTCAAGTTCTGAACACCTCCAAGGACAGAGATATCCGCAGCCTTTCTAGAAAACCTGCTCCAATGTTTGACAGCCCTCAAGGGTGTCTTGTTAAGCCACATTCAACTTCATATCTGCTAGGAACCCCAAATCCTTTTTGGCAAAACTGTGTTGTAACGAATCAGCCACCAACCTCAGCTGTGGCAAGAGGTTGTGCTGGGGCAGGACTTGGCATTT
Source organism: Ramphastos sulfuratus (assembly GCA_013399055.1). Classification (NCBI taxonomy): domain Eukaryota; kingdom Metazoa; phylum Chordata; class Aves; order Piciformes; family Ramphastidae; genus Ramphastos; species Ramphastos sulfuratus. Next base: position 120,349 of record WBNM01041217.1, read on the forward strand.
GTCTTGAACATCAAGAGTTTATTATCAGTCTGTTTCTCTAGCCTGTCAGGTCCTTCTGAGTAACAGTCCTAGTCTTCAACATACTGACCTGATGCCCTAAACTGACACTGTTGCTGATCATGGATTCAGCCTCCTTCTCCAGACAGTGATGAACGTGTTAAACAGGACTGAACCCAGTTTTAACCTCTGGAAATGTCACTAGCATCTGTCCACTGGCTAGGCATTTTGTTAGTGATCACAACACTGCAAACCCAGCTCTCCAGCTGATTTTTCCATCTAATGTAAGAACAGGTAGTCCACCTATCCAAATCCATGCCTATGGATATATGAATAGAGGTTAAATATGCTAATCATGCATTTGTGTTATTCTCACTGAAAACTGTATGTTTCCAGGACATGCTTAGTATATAGTCAGTAATACCTCTTGTTTCTGGCTATGCAGCTGTTTCAATTTCAATTCAAAGTGACTTTGGAATTGGGTATTTCAGATACAGATATTATCTCATTTGAGTACTGTTCTTCACTGGTAAGTGATTATTTCTAGAAGTGGTATTACATGGATAAATTTCTTCAAGCTTGATCCTAAAAATGCTGAAACCAGTGAAAACAGTGCCATCAATATTTCTAGATTTCAAATGAGACTCAGTGAACCCCCCAAGCTGATGTAAAGCGAATGTACTGACATTTCTGAAACACTGGTGAGAAAAGCAGCAGATTATTAAAGAAACATCTTAAGTATGAATAGCTGTCAATTAAACCTTAACCTGGAACATTCTATTAGATTTACAAGACTTCACTGCACTGTAAGTCAGGATACTACTCATCACATAAAGAATTCAGGTGGAAGTGAGACAGTAATGCTTTAGGCCAGGATCCCAAACAAAATGCTCAAAAGATTTTTGGAAATACACAGAATATTTAAAATATGTGTTACAGAAATATCAAAGTAGATATACCTCTCTTAGTACAGACAGAGTAGATGTTATATTAGTATTCTGATATTCTAGTGAAAAACACCAAAGAAATATAAATATATGCACATGAAGATAAACTCTGATAGTTTGAGAAATATTTAAGAACCGCAGTTTTGCCCTAGCTTGCCACTAGCTTAGCTGTTTTGGGAAGTGATTTTTCCTTTTCTCATCAAATTGGAAACTTGCTCACAGCAAATTTCAATTCTATAGGGTAATGTCTTTCATGAAGAAACTATAAAAACATTGTTATCTACATTCTAGAAGATACATGCTTGTTTGCATTCACCTAGAAATGTGAGCTTTTCAAATACTAGAGGATTAGAGATAGTCCTGGAAGTTTTTGAGTCACATCAGAGCACTTACCTTTATGTGTTAAGACCAATGTAATTTATTTCCTAAAGCCCCAATGTATTTTGGAGAAGGGTTTGCATTAAAATTTCGTGAGGGATGTTCTAGCTGCAATCACTCTAAAATGTATATAACCCCGAAAGAGAAGCTAAGGACTAAAATGATCCAGCCACCTTTTTATAAAACAAAGGGACGTTACCTAAAATAAAAGTCCCTTGAATTTTTTCATAAGGTCTAATATTTGCTTAAGCTTCTTCTCACGTCGTTACTTTTAATTGTCTTTTATAAAGCCTTTCATTAACAATGAGAATCCTAGTGCACTTTGTACAGGAGAGTGAAAGGCCTGAATGAAAAGTCAAAAGAGTAATTTCTCTGAAATACCTGTTGTACTAATTTGAACTGAATCCTCATATTCATTCAGTCAGCTCCATCTGCCTTCCTGCACCAGAAAGGAAGCCAAATAAGTCAGATGTAGATCATACTATTATTATTACTTACAAGCTACTCGTTTGTACTTGGGATATTCTTATCCTAAAGTATCATAAGAACACACAGATCAGAGCAAGAATATAATCTACTTTGTTAATGCTACTACCGGTTTATTTTCAAAAGTTGCAGTTGATCTTTCTTATTGGAATCATAGAGTCATAGAATCACAGAATGGTCTAGGTTGGAAGGACATCCAAAGGTCATCTAGTCCAACCTCCTCTGCAGTAAGCAGGAGTATCCCCAACTATATCAGGTTGCCCAGAGCCCTGTTCAGCCTCACCTTGAATATCTCCAGGGATGGGGCCCCAACCACCTTCCCGGGCAACCCATTCCAGTGTTCCACTACCCTCGTGATAAAGAACTTGTTCCTAACATCCAATCTAAATGTACTCTTCTTTAGTTTGAAGCCATTGCCCCTTCAGGCCTTTGTGAATAGTTCATACTAAGCAGCACTGTCAAGGCTGAGAGATGATGGAAGGCAGTGCTTTCTCAGAGGAAGTCTACATTACCTGTAGGGCATTGTAACTGCACTGAATTGAGGGAGTTTAGGATCAGGTACACAACTGCAGCTTGACTAGCAGTCAGGACTGACATGAACTGATAATAAGGGCACTATATGGTCACAAGAAAGAGGTGCCTCTCCTTCCTCTCTGCTGCCAGTCAGAAAAGGAAAGCTCAGTCACAGTAGTACAAAATAGCTAAGGAATATAACCAGTGCTATAACCTGCCTTACATTGCTGATTTTACTTTGGGAGAGTTATCACACCTATTCCTTCAGTTTTTAAAAACAGAAATTGTATTTCTGTTGCTGCTGATAATATCTGTTTAGATTACAGTAGCTCCATATGACTACTTTCATTATATTCAGTGATGAAAAAAATAAGGAGGGTAGAAGAAATCACATTTTCATAATCCAATGACTTCTATATATTGAGCTAGACCAAATCTGGAAATTTCTGTCTCATGAACACAAAACAGATAACTTTTACATCCCTCTCATTTTCAGTTGTACAAAGGTACATTAAAAAAAAAACAAAACAAAACACCACGTTGTACATGAGTCTTATTGGATATTGATTAGATTTTTAGTTTAAGTAATACCTCTGCAAATCTGTCATCTTAAAATCAGATTACATGTCTTTGTATTGCTGAGGTAGTGGGAAGTGTATCCTCACACATCTTTTGAAGCTGCTATTCGTGAGCTATCACTTACTTCCAGCACTGCAGCAGAGAAAGAATGTGTGACACATTTGTGTTTTGTAGTTCTTAATGTGCATTACACATGTATTATTAATAACAAGACAGGAAAAAATGAAGATATTTGTTTTAGGCAAGCATACTCCTTTGCTTTAGACTGTCACAACTGCTTTAATCTTTTTAGATTTCACTTTTTATTTGAAGTCTGAACGTAAACTGAATATATGTTGCTAAAAACCTGACAGATCATACAAGAGCCGATCCTGGATTATGAACATCTCTTAAAAACCAAAGTGTTGCAACTGCTCAAAACTAAATGGAGAATCACATAAAAAGAGCAAAGTAAAAGAGATTTTGTTAGAAACAAGTTTGAATTTCAACAGTCTCATGCTTCTGGATTTCTTTCTCTTTCAAATTGAAACAAATTTCATATTTGTCCTGAATTATTTACATTTGTTGTAATGTTGCACTTTGGATTTCGGATAGCTTTCCAGATGTGCCAGATGTTCCCCATTATCTGGGCTCTGGTTTAGGGTAGGGAACGGAAATTAAATCTCTTTCTGTGCGTTTCATTAAGACCAATGAGTGGGGTTTACATTCCCCTCCATGAAAGAGACTTTGCAGTTTGTCTTCCTGAATATTTTGTGCAGCATGTTCCCAATGGTAATTTACTAAAATAATTGTTAATAACCTGGTTTTTAAATTTTTCCAGAATTGAGGAGATAGATTTCCCCTCCTCTCCCCCTCCCCCCCCTCCTTTTTTTTTCAGTCTTTTTTATAGTGTATATATATATATATATATATATAAGGAGTAAATAAATACAGATGTGGAGTGTGGATACTTTTCTCAATTGCTGTAGCAGTCAAGCAGTCATAGAATTTACAAGTCCTCCTTTCTAAGATTTTGATTAATCAATTTTTTTATTGCTTTTGAAATAAATCCTAAGAAATCTATTTAAAAAACAGTAAAAACTTCAGGACGAACCCAGATGCTGCGACATGCCAGCCTCAAGACCTCTACTTCTCCACCTTTTCACTCGTTACCTTAAATATGTAACATTTTGTGGTTTGGGCTGGCAGCCTGCTTTTAATCAATGATGTCAATATAGTACTTGTTCCTGTCTTCTCATTTCCCCACCAATTTCTAATGTGACATCTTATCAAACACCTGTGTGAAATGCAGACAGATTGCTTTCGTCACCTTTCTGTCATCTATTTTCTTGGTCAGCCTTTCATTGAACTCACTTGGATTTGTTTGGCAAATAAATATTAGTTAGAGATTGGGATTTTGTTTTCTGTCTGTCCTTCTCTAAGAAATACACCTTGTTTTCCTTTATGATTGATAGAAGTGTTTGCTTAGAGCATAGGTTGGTTTAAGGAGTTGCATCTTTCATTTCTGCTCATTTCTTGACTAGAGTGGATAATTTATTTAACCCTTCACAGGTTGCTAGCCTTTTAACTGTGCAGACTGCAGAAATATGGTCTAATTCTGTCAGCCCAGGTAGATGCCACTGGTATCAGGGAGAAGGCAAAATTTAAAATCTTCTCAAAGGTTCTTTTAAGCTGACATGTCACCTGCTGTAGCAACTTGTACAGGGAAAGTCTAGAAATGTTCTGTTTGCAATTTCAACCAGTTAACTCTGTTTTGCAGCTGGTTGCACACTGTTGGACTTTGTAAGCATAGTGGGGAGAAATTAAATGTTAGGCTCTGCTTCTGGAAGGTTAAAATAAGTGATGAAAACTGAAATTGGAGCTATTTCATGGAGTGGTGATTTTTACAGTCAATATCCTGCATGGCACTAAATGTAGGGACAGACTCCTGAATGGCAGTCCCCAGCAGGAGACCAGCCAGCTTTACTCCACAGGTGGTGGGCATAACCTTCCAGTTCTCTGCCTGAAACAGGAGGCAATCAGGAAAGGGCATGCGTTGGGGAGTTCAGAGTGGGCATGGAAAGAACACTGATGGTATCAACCAGCTTCCAGCTGCTGAGGATTAGGATTCCCACATTGCATGACAGAGCTTTTTGCTGCACCCCATGCTGCCATTGTGAGCTATCATGAGTGTCTCTAAAAGATCAATCTCTAGTCAAAATTCAAACAGAAATCAGCTGCCTGGCCTGTGATTTTTAGGTGATGAAAGAGCTCAGGAAGGATTCAGATGTACATTTATTCAGCAGTAACTTTTCAAAAGCATTACCATGTTACCACGAAAGGAATTTTCTGACCAACCAAGAAGCTACCAGTAAAGGGTAGAGGATGCTGGATAGTTTCTAGACCTTTCTTGGCAGCTGATTCAACTGATGCCCATTTTTAAAGCTGTCCGAATCTTGTATCTATTTTCTAAAACCTAGATCACACCAAGTGACACAGTATTATAAAATATTAGTATGCATTAAGTGGATTTCTTTCCTTTTGCAGTCTCCAGTATCATATCTGACATTTTGTTGACTAATCCTCTGTGTCTTTCCCCTGATATATACTTGCTGCAGTCTTGCAAGACTCCTGTGCAAATGTTTGGAAAGCTCAATGTTAATTTTTCTAGTGCAGAATTATTGGGCCACTCTCCCATACAAAGACAATAGGACTTATGACCTTCTTAGGAAGGATCTCATAACAATGAAGGCTTGGTATTACTTCTTTGGCATAATGCAAATACATGCATTGCACTAATGAAAAGTATTACTTCAAAATGAATTCTATAATGCAGTTCAAGTGTCTGGGTCATTAAATAACTCTCACAGTGTAGAGCAGCCAGTCAGAGCCAATCAATTAATTTTCATCCCTTTACAACCAAGAAAATGATGTTTTTCTATTATTTTATCCTTTGATTATTCCTCTACTTCATCCTGTAAAGAAAGAAAAAAATATATTATTTCTTACATTTGAATTCAAATACAGATATGATCTGGCTTAATTAATCATCAGTGCATATGTCTTGAGTGTATAATACCTACCAAAGTAATTAAAAGATAGCTAGCACAGTCAAAGCAAGCTGGCAGTATAGTATGGATAGAAAATAAGAATAAAGACATTGTGCTCAGCCTGCAGAGCTGCCCTGACTGTTTTTTAGTGCCTGTTTTCCCAGGCAGCAGAGAATGCCCAAAGCACTGGATAAGGTACAATAGCTGAATCTGCCAAATGGCAGAAGCAGAGTTTTAAGATCTCTGTTTGTACAGGAATATAGCACACTGGGTATGTGTTTTAATTTAACTTATTTTTTATGATGGCATAGATATGGAAAAGCTCTCCTTGCTTTCTATATAAAAGAATGCACATTTTAATGTCCAGATAGATCAAAGTCTACTTCCTATACCCATGTCCCCAACTCATTCACAAACCGTATGATTTAAAATAAAAAATTACTTTGTGTTTCTACCCTTTTCATTTAGTGAGGGTGGCACAAATAAAGACTTCTTTCCCTGTGGGTTTTAATTTCAAACAATGACCATTTTAAAAGCTTCAAGAACTTGGGGAGAGAGGGCAAAAGAGGGACAAAGAGATTCATTATCCCACATGTTTTTATTTATTATTATCATGATTTTAATTAACAATTGCACAATGCTTTGGTGCCACTAGATTTGATGGGTTTAAAAAGAAAATGACCTTTACCTGTTTGTATGTTTCTCCTCTGTTGCCTTAGCATGGCAAGATTTACTGCAATGCTGAAGCATAAAATTCAGTCACATCTTTCATTGCTAATTAATTGTAAATGTTGCTCTGCAGATTCTGTCCTTTTCATGGAGGCAGGAAGGATTCTATGTGGTTCTAATTGCTATATAAATAAATAAATCAGGGATTAAAAGATCATGCTCTGCTCAGTCCCAAAAGTCTTATTGAAATGGCATATTTAAGAGCACTGACATAAGGTGTCTTTGTATCAGGTTAAAAAAATAATTTATGATTTAATTGAGGTGAGTGTTAATTCTGCTTCAGTGGACATTTCAAACATGAGTCTCCAGGGAAATGCAATCCCCTCCAACAAACAGAATCAGCTTCAAATGAGGCTCAGCTTTCTCCTATGCTTCTCAAAAATAGCCTATGCTTAAATGCAGCCCCAGGTTCACGGTATCCAGTGTGCTAGCAAGTCATGCAGATTTTACATACTGCAGCACATTGCCATTCAGAAATAAATTAAATAAATAAAGTGCAAACTCCAGCTTCTCTCCATGGCAACTACTGCATTTCTTGAGCCTCATGCCACTTCCCCAACAACTGCACATGGGAAAACAAGCCAGCAGCCAGCACAGGAAAAATAATACAGAGAGGTTTATAAAATCTGCCCAGGATGTCAGGCATGGATTTTGATAGACTTTTTAGGGCTATATTTTTAAACTTTGTTCAACCTGTTCTAGTTTTTCCTCACCGTAGCATGAGAGGCAGGAAATAGGTGACTAATGGGATAAATCCTGGATGATACAAACCCTTCTTCTCAGTAGTGGCCTCATGGACAGCTTTGCACCACTTCATGTCTCATGAGCAGGAAGGCAAGAGGAAGGGCAGGCTTGTCCAGGGTCTTTCCAGAGCTATCAGCACTGGATCACTGCAGCAGTTCTTTTCAAATGCACAGGTAGTTCCACTTGAAAACAAGCTATGGTAGCCAGGTGATAAAGCAGGTTGTTGACAAGTACACAAATCCCTCAACTGTATTCAGCCCTGCAAAAGTTGTCAGTTGGACATACTTAACCTCTTTCACTGAATCCATTTCAGTAAGTAAAATGGGCCACAATAATTGGCTAAGTTGTCTTCTCAGGACAGCGTTATCTCATGAAAAATGCCCCAAATAAAGGGCCAGGTGTTGCCTGGGGGAGGGGTCAGTTGGCAAGGCTTCAGCCCATCCCAATGAGTGTGCCAGGAGTTAAATCCAGTGGAGGAAACTGGACCAAAGTGCCCATGCCTGACCCAAATCCTCTTTATGAGTTTTCAGATGAAAATGTTGGAAGCAGGTAGACATCACAATGGCACGAAAGAAAGCTACACCTTTTTACAGCTTTTCACCTTAAGCAGAGACATTAAAGCGTGGCTGGCAGAGTGAGCAGCAGTATGGGCCAGATTTGCTCATCATTCTGCACATCGATTTGGCTAGACACAGGTTGGCAGTCCTCTAGCATACTTTTTGTCTTACTGCAGATATGTGATTCTTACAGTGTTTCTGATATTTTTCCTGCTTCATAAAGTTCATACAGGGATTAAATACACCAATTCCTCCTGCAGGAGCAGAGAACAAATTTCATGACCCACAGCTTCACCATATGGAGGCCCTCTGGGTCTAATGGGTTTCTCTGCTAAAGCTTTCTGTGTACTCCTCACAATTAGATTTTTAGTACTCAGTACCATGTGAGAGATGGAAACTCTCTACAGATTTTATAAATTATAGAATCATTGAGGTTGGAAAATGAGTCCAAATATCAAGCAAACATCACAGTGGCCATTAAACCATATCCCAAAGTGCCATGTTTACACATTTTTTGAACACCACAAGGATGGTGACTCCTCAGCCTCCCTGGGCAGCCTGTTCCAATGCCTGACCAAATGTACACTGAGCAAGCATATGTAAGCATATAAAGTGTGCGCTCCAGACCTGTATCTATATGCACTCTTTCTTAGTCCATTTCCAAACCAAACCATAAAAAGATTTTCAGAAGTACTTGCTTTAAATCAAATTTATGATATATAAAAAATATTAAGCTCATTTTCTATTAGGCAAACAATTTGTTACGCTTTGCAAATGTGCTACAAAAGGAATTGCCAAATTTCCAGCACTGTGGCAACTGGCAGCCAGTACTAATCCATACTGGTACATAAGTGTCCGTTGAGAAAATTAATGCAGGGATGGGGATGAAAAAAGAACTTTCTCCTTCTTTGTTAGGGATGAATTGACTGTAAATGTCTTTGCAGAATACTTTCTTATCAGATCAGTAGGTCAATTTGCCAGGTGAATGACCTAGTCACTGGATTAGAAAGATATACTCTACACGGGTCACTGGATACTTAGTTATTTAAACAAGATGGAATAGCTCCAACTGGAGAGGAAATAACATTAGCCTGGTGGTGATGGTACTCAGCTGTCATTGAGAGATGTAGAGAGTCAAGTCCCTGTGTCAAAGCAAGTGAGGCATCTGATCATTTGCCTTTTGGTTGTTCTTTGATAGCAGCATTTACATCTCATCTTCTTCGTGAAAAATGTTGAAATGTCTTGATTTTGCCCCATTGAAGATTAAAATTAAGACCTAAGCCTCATTTTTAAAATATTATTTGTGAGGAAGAAGAAGCTGGCTAGCTGGACTTCCTGATTAATTATACAGAAACATTTAGGGGTTTTTTTTTTCCTAATGAATATGCAAAATTTGGTCAATTGACTTTATTAAGGAAATGTAAATATGTGCATATATGATTGGGAGAATGAGGGTAAAAAAGAGAAGAGAAAAATGTCATGAGCAGTGAGAAACAGTACATTACTGATGATGTCATCCAGCACCTGCTTTGGAATTTTTCTTTTTTCAGTTTAGAGGAACATCCTTATCACTGCAAATTCTCTATAGCAAATTTCCTATTGATAAACACTGAACACCATTCCTCTTCTGCTTTGCCTTGTATGAGACATGCTGTCGTCTCGATGATCTGCTGCACATAGGAGTCAGGCACGGTCTTTTCTTCCTTTGTGGGATTCCTGCAGACTCAGGTAAAGTGGCAGCCTGTTTGGGAGTGCAGAGGAAATGGCTGAAAGCAGTACTTGAACATCTTCCTGTCATCACTGAGGGTTATTCAAATGTGTCTTCAGAGTTTCAGGTCATGGCTGTGTGGTACTTCTACATGCAATTAGGGACATATGTCATTCTTAATATAGACATTTTAGAAAGCTGTGCTGTGTTAGGCTATTTAGGCTGCCTATTTTATAGGCTGGCTATGACAGCTCACTGCTGTAGCATAATTCTTGAAAGGTTTTCTAACATAATTTCATGGGGAGGACAAAAATGGATGCTACATAGTCAGGGTGGAGCTTTAGAAATGTGGGCAAGAACAGGCTCAAGGTGTGGAAACATTTCCTTTGATTAGTGAGAGGACCATATGAGACTCACTGACTTTAGTAAAAGCTGTAGATTTGAGCCTTCAAGACAGTTTATGTCTGTGATCCTCATATGGTCCCTGGAAGTGGTTGTAATGGGTGTTTTATAGAGATGTGTGCAAAAGCACAAAATCACTTCAAAGGATAGCTGCTCTTTGAAGTAGTCAGCCAAGACTAATCATCTTATCAAAATTCAAAGTAACATATCGAAGTAGTCATTTGGATGCCATAGACAGATAATAAATGTTCAGAATGAGACTTACTTACTTTGTATGTCTGTGCCCTTCTAATGCCTCTGCAAATCACATGCACTGATTTCTGAGACATCTTTAAATGAGTTTTGTAAGTACTGTTTGCAGAGCAGCCATTGCAGACTGCAGCTTTCTATGGCTTACTCAATGCACTTGTTTATTTGGACCCTGTGTTCAGTGTTTGGCAGCTGAAGCAAAACATCTGGAAGCACTACTGTGGAGGAGTTGTTGCAGGCTGCAGTATGATCAGAAACTATGTGAAGCTGAGCGAGCCAACTGATGCAGGATCTAAACCACTATTTACTAGATAGACACAAGATTGCTGCTCCAGGGCAAATGAAAGCTATTTGAATGTGGCTAACATCAAGCTGACCCTAAGCTAATGCAGCCTCCCTCGCAATGGGCTTATTAGCTCAGACTCATCACCATGCTAATCGCTTTTCATATCTTACAAACATAAGCTATGCAGGATGAACAAGTGAACACATATCTGCTTATAAATAACCATTCATACATTGAATGAGCCAAACTGCTGTGGTGGAAATGCAAGTGAGACAAACATTTCTTGAGCCTAACTCTCTCCTCTGGTTTTCCTGTGAAAGCCTGAATACTGTGTGTCTCAGATAAGATGTGAAGGGGATTTGTGACACCAAATTAACTGATTTTTCCCTCTGCTGCTTTTTTTATCTCAAAGGAAAGCATCCCAAATCTCAGGTTTCTACTTGGCATAAAAGAGCAACAGTAAATCCTTTTGTATGACTTGTCTGTTGAAACGGAGAAATAACTAGAGACTGATTATTAATCTGTGAAGAGCAACTGGCTTATTGCTTCTATCTTTAATGGGAGATTATTTGAATAGTGCATTAACCAGGGATTCAGGAGACCTAGTTACTAAAGTAGCCTGTGGCACGACTTCTGCCTAAAAAACCTTACTTTACTGCTTCCCAGTTCATAAGTTGTGAATAATGACGAGAACTATTCCATCAAGAAATCTGAGATGTACTGATGCACTGGTGAGGAGAGAGGTGCATATTAGAAAGGTATTATTGTAATAATTATTTATTTCTTGGTTCACTGAACCAAGTGTTGGGTAGTATTTAGAGCATTTACATAGTAAGGAAATTTTATAGGTATCTTGAGAGGGCTGCTCAGTGCAGAACATTAGACTTTGAGGGAGTAAATTAAAAAGGTGGTATTATGCTTACTTTGTGCCTCATGAGGAGACTTAGGAGTGCTTCCTACTCACTACCTAGTACAGTATGTTCAAAATGAACAAAATTAGTGACAAAATGTTTGGTTCTGAGGAAACACTGGAGGTATTATATTCAATCTCTTAATTAATTAAGACAGAAGATGTGAGAAACACCTATTTAAGTTGAGCAAGATTTGCTAGTTTTGAAAGTGAGAGATTAATATTTTAAAATACATGGACAGATTCCTTTCTGTTTTTCAAGGTCTGGTTGGATGGGGCTTTGAGCAACACAATCTAGTGAAAGATGTCTCTGCCTGTGGCAGGAGGTTAGACTAGATGATCCTCAAAGTTCACTTCCAACCCAAACCATTCTATGATTCTGTGAACACTAGAGATAGTAACATAGTATGGATCTGAGATATAAAATTCTGGATTCGTAAGCAGAAAGGTAGATATTAGACAGACAGTTGCCATTTATATTATGTATGTATTTAATCAGAACAGATTCGAGAATCTAGGTCTTCTTGTAAATCTGGCCCTAGAAGTGAATTCTGTAAGTTTGAAATTGGAAGTCTTTGTCAAAATGATTGCTTAAATTCTGGTATCTCGCATCTATACTGGTGCCAGAACAAGGACGAGAACCTAATTTCTTTTCAGAATCATCAGTTATGAGCAAATGTGAACTTCACCAAAGTAATGCAAGTGTATATACAGCTGTTCACAGAGATGAAGCAGACAGTAATTAATGCCTATAGAAAAGGAGACTACCACATTGAAAGTTTGAGACCTTTTCATCTCTGCAGCTTTCAGTCTTGCATTTCTATTAGAGAAGAAAAGGCAAGAAAGAAAACCATTGAAGGATGCATTTTGGAATACTCTGTAATTTAGTGCAGATTGCCTTTATCTCTATGTTAATGAAGTTTTTCACATGCCGAAACCTTTTTTATTTTTGTTGGTTTTTGGTTTGGTTTTTTTTTTTGGTGATAACTAAGAAGAAAATCTGATAAATTGAGGTTAGGAGGGAGGAGAGAGAACTGCTTGATTTCTTTAGGAATAGTTTAGTAACAGCTGTAGCACAGCTGAGTTCTCATAAGTGTAGTGGGGAAAAGCTACACCATTAATGGTAGAGTATTTATCCTACAATATTCTCCAGGCTCTGAATATTGTCTAAGTGCTCTATGCCAAACATAATAAACTGCCAGGATTCTCATTATAGAAAGCATAAATTGCTGAAGGCAAATAAATTATGATGGAAACCATCAATGTGATAATTGTGCAGTCCTGTCACCAAATTGCATAAAATATGTGTATTTATGAATATGCTAACTCTCTAGACCATTTACTGGTAGAATAACTGAAGGAGGGAGCACTGGACATATGTTATTCTTATCGCAGTGTTATTATTATCGTATTATTATTATCATATTATTATTATTATTGCTGCATAGTCTGTAGAGATCACTCATTACAATATAGTTGAAAAGTATTATAAATAGGTCGGAATGCCACTATTCGCGCAGTGGTAGTCAGGCACTTGTCATAATATCATTTTAGGAATTACAAAATCATTTGAGCAATAAATTAACTCGCAGTTCAAGGGAAATGCAAATCAGTCAATGTAAGTTGGGCGTTTGTTAAAAATACAAAGTCAGCTGGCTTTACTGCAGAAGCACATACTTGGCAGATAAATCTCTTAAATGCTTGGGATGATAGTCATCAAAGAAATGCTGGCTACGGTCATTGTAGCGGTTTAATAGTAACGAGTACCTGTCTTTCACAGATTGAATAAAAAAAACAATATTAAAATCATTACATTTAGGTATTTTAAGAAACAGCACTTGTATGCTATGAACAACTTGGGCTTTAGTGTCTCTAGCAGGAATAATTCCTAATCGTATGAATTAAAACATAGTTCAATCAATCTACCATTTCTCAGCTTTAGGGTTGTTTCCTTAATCACAGAATGGTAGGCGTTGGAAGGGACCTCTGGAGATCATCTAGTCCTAGGATGCCTACAAAGGTGTGTTTTAGGATCCAAGACACAGAGTTCACAACTAATACTTGCTTTGTATTATATTCTATAGCCATCATACCTGTGATCATTCTAGCTATGAGCCACCAAACCAAAGATGGGCGGGCAGAGATCAGGGCAGGGGTCTCAGTCTGTGGGAGTAGCTACTGCCCTGGCAGCCAGCAGTGGTACCAGAACAGCTGAATGGACATGCAGCACTTCACTAGCATTGCCCACTCTACTCCATCTCAGTGCTGCTTTCATTAGGCACCTTGTAGGCAGTTTGCAAGAAAGAACAGAAATTCATGAACTTTCTTTGAAGAGTACAGTTGTATTTCAGTTGTATTTCATGTTACAGAGATTGAGAAGCTAAAACTTGTCCAAGGTTTCAAATGAAACCAGGAGCAAAAACAGTAATTAGGACCCACAAGTTCCTGATTCACAGCCTTCCCTCATTTACTCAGATGTGCCCCTTTGCAATTCTTGGGTTTCTTTCTCTCTTTTTCAGAGAGTTAACCGTAGTTGTGAATTTTAATTTATCTCCCTTTGAAAGACCAGGGCTTAAGAACCTTGAGAGGCATGGAAAAGGAAGAGCAGTGTTACTAACCTATCTCTTGAAAAGCGAGAACAGGGTATTTGACTCAGTTTTGTGTATTAAGATAAAATATTTATCACAAGAAATTTAGGGAAAAGGCTGATGAAAGGATCTAACAGCAGAAAGGATGGCACAGATCTTAAGAGAATAGTTGAGGTAAACATCTTACTTTATTCTTAACCTTACTATGTAGACTCCATTTATTTCAGCAAACTGTGTCCTATTGCTGTTCGACCCCTCAGCCCCATTGACATTCACCCCCACAAGAGCAATGCTTCACTATTTCTTCTAATCGCTTTTGCTTTCATTAATTCTTCCACACTTTTATGTGTGCTTTTTTTTTTTTTTTTGCTTTCTCATAAGCAGTTCTGTGAAAGTAAAGTCTTTGCAAAAGGAGTTGGAATGTAGCTTTTCCCATTCTGATTCATTGTAAACAGGAGATGTCCTTTTAAAGAATGTGTGAATCTTCCACTCACTCCCACCTTATAAAAGTTAAAACTTTTCTGCAACTTCCAGGCACGCTATCTGCAGCCTATGATCTAGGTAAAACCTGAAAACTTCTTTTTCACAGGTTTCTGGTTGCTCAGTCATGCTGGACTTAAGCCTTCATAGTTTTTAATAATTTCAAACTTCCAGTCAGTGCCGCATTTGACTTCTGTCCATCCTTTCCTTGCACTTGGTCATTGTCATCAACTCTCATTTATATTTAGGAATGAAAGAACTCTTCACCATAAAGGAAGAGGTCTTCCACTATGAGGTTTTCTTCTAATAACAAGCAATTTTCTCCATCTCTTGGATTTCCCTTCTTGTATTTCTATTCCTCAGAGAGCACTATTAACTTTTTTTTTAATTTTACCTTTAAGGCTTTGTAGTTTGCCTTGTCCTTGTTACTGTTAACTTAGGTAGCACCCTAAGTGTAGCATCTTGTCCCATTTGCACTAAGCACTACAAATGCAGAAAATCATCTCCCTGTTACAAACATATCGCTCTCCAAATATAAGACACAGAAAGAGAAGGAAGATGACATGCACTGCAAACAAAGTGATGTTCAGAAAGCAAAAAAACAAGTTCAGTTATTTTTAGTATAGTGCAGCATATATGATTCATGAAGAGAAGTTATCAATAGGAACACCAGAATAATAGGGAAAAGAGAATACTAAAACAATGAAATGGGAAATGGAGATTAATAAAAAACGTTTATGAATTGACCACATTTCATCTTATTTGAGTTTTAATTTTGATGCACAGTGATAGAAAGCTAGCTATAAACATTTTAGTATAGAAGAAATAGGCCCCAAATAAGTGGTGGCCTATATTAGGAGATATTCTCAAAACTACTCTGAGGTCTAGGAAAGCAGAAACAGAGAAGATCTAATTGTCTGATGAGTCATTTCTAATGCAGAATATTACTTCCACAGTATATTTTTCCATTGACTTAGCTTCTTGGAAAACAATTTAAGCGCATCTTTAATTTTGGAAATCTATTGCATGGACTTTGCCTTATTTTGTTTCTTTCAAGAACTTCACCTAGACAAAACATGACAGTTGGCATATCTGGACAGAAAATACTTTTAAAATACTCTTTTAAAAAAAGTTGCCCATTTCAACAAATCCAGACATCATAATACTTCATTTAATTTTGCTGGTATTCAGGTTTTTCTCATCAGTGGTATGTGCTTGAGTAACAGTTGTAATGAATGTATGGAATTTTGAAGTGTTATTGTTATATTGTGTTCTATGAGAGTCAGAATGATAAAACAGATGCAAGGCTGATGGAGAGGAACAATGCAGTGTTGACAGATGATGAGAAAATCTCAAACATGTTTAGATAAATAATCTGTGATATGAAAAAATGCTGTTTAAATGCCAGGGAATGTTAATTACTTACACTTTAATGAGGAAATTAATTAAGGCACAGCACAAGTACGAAGTAAGAATGCTTGTTGCTTTTCTCAGAAGATAATTGGTAGCTTTGTAATACTGAGAAAAAAAAAGCTTGAGCCATACAAGGCTGTTACAGGGCACCTTACTTACTGTAGAGGTGAGATGTGGGCATGTATTGAAAAGAAAGTGAACTTCATAAAAAAATCACCAAGAAGAATCTAGAGCCATAAGGAAAATGATACATGTTTAAAAGAAGATAAATCTAAGAAAGAAGTCAGTGAAGTGATACTTGCAGTGATATCTCAGCAGCAAAAGTAGGCCAGACATGTAATTACGATGATGGAAAATTCTTCCAATTATCTTCTGAGAGGTTATCCCTCTGTCTTTTTACATCATGGCCATGAAAAATGAAGAAGATTGAACAAAATATATAATTTCTGAATGCGAATTTTCATCAATAACTAAAATGTGTTCAACAATGGCTAAAAAGCTTTTGGACTAGTTGTGGGAAAGACTAAGGAAAAGTCTGTAGTAGTGGGAAAAGCTCTCAGGGTCAGGCAGACTGTAAGAGTGTCACATATCTACTCCTAGTGGCTTAAACTTTTCAGACAGGAAGGATTCTAGTAATCTGTTACAAATGTGACACTCCTGCTTAGTATGCTAGCTCCAGATTTTTTCACTTGGCAAGCAGTCAGTAGGTTCCTACCACTATATCTGTAAAATTTATGTCTGATCATCTAATGAATCAAGACATAAGAAAGCTTCATTTTGCAGCCTGTTATTTTACTTTCAGTAGGTGTATCATATTCCTCCTAATTATGGTCAAATGGATAGAAGAAAAGCAAGGAGAGTGGAAACAACCAAAAGAAGCATCGTGGCTACTTCTGTTTTTCTCTTGGGTTCTTTTTTTTTTTTCCCCCATTTCTTCAGTTTTTTTCTTTTTATCCTCTCTTAAATTTTTTTTTCCCCTCTTCCCTTCCCCCCCCCCCCTTTTTTTTTTTTTTGGAAGGCTGGAGTATGGCCAATGGTGGCAATATGAGAAACGCTAACACATCCTTCTGCTTTTTCTATTCTATTTGACATAAGTTGACTTTTGACATGCTGAATCAGCCTCCCTCTATCTTAATGAATATTTACTCATCTAAATTAACTTAAATAGCTCCAACAGAAGGAACTAGGAAAGATTAAAGCCAGAAATATCAAAATACTTTAAGCATTTGATCAGAGTGTGAGAGACTTACTTTCTAACCCCAGACCTGACACAGATAAAATAACAGCTGACAGGTGCCTCTCTTAGACTGAATCAATGTCAAAATTTAGAAGTTCCTCTAAGGCACATTTCTGTCACTCTTTTATTGGAGAAAAAAAGCCATGATCAAAATCAATACATTCATGCAAAAAAACCAAAACCTTACGTCTCAATGAGTTAGTATTTTCAAAGAATTGGGAGAAACAAAATGAAACAAAAGAAAACCAAAACTCAAAAAAAAACCTACCAAGCAACCAAGCAAACAAAGCTTGCAATCAAGCTAAAAACAACAATAAAACCCCAAAAGCCCCACCACTACAGCCCGGCTTTATTTATCCATCAGAGAGAAAGTCTTCTGAAAAAAACCCAGGAAATCCAGAAGAATGGGATGCATGCAATAGTCACACTCAGAGGTTATGTTTTGAGTAAGAAACTGCAGCATGCACAGCACAGAGCATGGTCACCAGTGCTCCCATAGGTCACCAAGGCTTCGAGGAGACCTTATANCAATGTCCTGTGGAAGATGATGAAATGTGTAAGAACTGAGGGAGCAGCTGTCAACTCTATCCCGGTAAATGTTTTCAGTGCTAGAAATTAATGGCTAGAAGGTCGTTGATACTTGCTCTTTATCAGAGTGGCATCTTTGTGTTGTATTGAGTTTTATCAGTTATTTTTACACAACCATGTTCTTCTTCCCATGTGTGAATACATGGTGTGTTTTCAGTGCCTTTGCCATTTTCCTTTGGTTGGACTCAAAGTTTAACCAACTGAAGTTCTTGTATGAAAAGACTACATAGTTCAACTCAAATTATCATTTTGCTCAGAGTCCAGAGAATGAATACAAAAAGTTATATTACTTTCAAAATAAAGTCATTAGTAATCCTTAAAGCACAGTCAAATGCAGACAGCATTACAGCTGCATAAAAAAAATGGAACTGGAAGTCAAACATTTCTACTAATCACTGCCATTGTCCTGTAAGAGCAGAAATTAAGCATTGATTTAAACTCATTTTAAGTCCCATTACTGGGACACTAAATTGCTAAAAATGTGGAGGCCTTACTCATGGATTTCTATAGAACAAAGCCAGCTTTTCATTCTGAAACACTCACAAGTGTCCTTAAGAGATAGAAGAATGACAGCCTAGGAACCATATCCAATTGCATGGGTGAATAATGGGTACATGGAGGCAAGATTCCCAGTACTGTCTTGTTGATGTGGCTTGACTCTGATGGGGTGAGAAGCTGACAGATTGTTTTATTCCACTTGCCTTTTTGTTCTGAGACAACAATTGAGAGGTGAAAGTTTTGCTATGATGGACACCTCTCCTGTGGGAATTGACAGGATTCACTAATTCGTTTTCAGTCAACAAGTTTGTCATTACCGGCCTGGGCTTGAATTGAGCAGTGCATTCAGAAATTAAAATCTCAATATTCCATTTGCAGCTCTCTGACCTCTTTGGTGGCCCTATTTACAGCCTTGAATAAACAAAGATGTAGAGAAACAAAGTGGGCCCAACAGTAATCATTTGTTTTGTATTTGTAACCTGATCTTGAAGGCTCTTACACAAGCCTTTCGCCTCCTTCCCCTGAAAATGCAGCTGCGGTTGAAATACTGCATGACTGTATGTAGCATCCCAGCAGCATTTGCAAATGTTCACAGTTATTAAAGCAGCAGTTAAGGCAAGATTGTGCAAAAAATGGATTACAATTGAAAGATGCCTTGTTCAAGGTAATGATACTGCCCAACTATAACTGTAAATTTAATGGTGCTGTAATTTCCTGTGTATTTTGTGTCTATGATTACCAGAGCAACATGGGTTGCTGTAACTTAGCAAGTGATCATGTGTTTGCTTAGCCTTGGTAACGGAACTTGATTATGTTGCTATACTATTGTCAAATGTGAGCTATTCCAGGTACTTTTACCTCCAGGCTATGGCTTAACTAATTTTACTAACCTTACAGGCAGGTGGAGAGTTACACCATCAGAGCTGATGTGCTTAAACATATTAAAACATCAAAATTTGATCAGATACCTAAAGTGTTACTATTATACACTTTTGTTTGTTTGTTTGAATTTGTCAACTGTTTAAGTTCCCCTAAAGAATAAGCTGGATGTATTCCAGCACAGGAAAAGGCCAGGCTGACGTCTGTCAAAAGCCTCTTTAGTGTATTGCAGATACAGGAGCAGAAAGAGCCTGTGCGTAATAACATCAGTGACTTAGGCTCTGCATGCATAGACCTCAATGAGAAATTCTTGTAGTGAACTAGGTCTGTTTTACTTGTGTAGCAACACATAAATGTGGAAGAATTTAGGTTGTCCTCCTTCCAGTGTAATAACTACAAAGATAAATGCAGACAGCAAGGTGACCTGAACAAATTGCATCTTTGCTGAGAGCAAATATTTGTGTTCAGTGTCTCGATTGCTCTTTAACTAATCATGACAATCTGGCTTAATGTCATTTTGCTTTAAACCCCCAACAGAGGAATGGAGACGGAGAGCCCAGCCACCCAGCATTCTCCTTAGTCCCCAGAGAGATGGGCTGCAGTGATTAATCCAGAGCTGCCTGTTCCTCTCCATTAACAGCAGAAGAAAAGGACAGCCAGACTCTAAGATGTTTTAGTGAAGACCCTAATATTGGGAAATTAATTGAAAAATGTATCTCTTTTGGTGACATTAGCAAATTTTAGGATTAGGAACTGGACAAGCATCTGCGCACCTATTTGCAGCATCCTCAATATTGATCCTGCTCACTCTGGAATACACAACTTATCATTTTGCTTTCCAATTTCACTGGCTGTACGCAGAATTGATTCTGTCTCACCTTCGTTGTGGCATGGAGAAAGTCCAAATAACACAGCAGGTGGACAACTTATAGTTGAAAGTCAGAACCAACAAACAGAAAAGTACACCTGAGCCCTGATGTAATTAGTTTCAAACTAACACATCAGTAACACATCAGTGGGTCTGTATCCTAAAGCAATCACAGCTACATGCTATGTATTATGTGTTCTCTAGAGCAATCAGAGAGGACCTAAACAAATGCATTAGTGAGAAATCTCTCTGTTGAGGTAGCTGGCAGAAGCCTTCCGTTTGGATAGCACAACCTTCTTGAAGCTGAAACTGGTTATGGGTCAGTTCCAAACAAATTTTTTAAATAAAATCATAGAATAGTAAGGTTGGAAGGGACCTCAAGGATCATCTAGTTCCATAGGCAGGGACACCTCCCACTAGTACAGGTCACTCAAGGCATCATCCAACCTGGCCTTGAACACCTCCAGGGAGGGAGCATCCACAACCTCCCNTGCATAGGAAGGAAAAAATGTTTTCAATTGTCGAAGCACTCTATTTTGACAATTTTAGAATTATAATTTTCCCATCTTTAAATCTCTTTTAACTTGTGAAAAAGGTCAACATTATATGGAATATTTGTGTAGATATAGACATTTCTTTCAATTTAGACTCACTTAAAAATTTATTGATTTTCAGTTAATTCTAAGTAGTGACTTTTCAATTTGCACTTAAAAATTGCTATGGGAAGGGAAAAGAGTTTCTTTGCTCTTTCTTCATTAAAGACCTTATGGTATAAATTAATAATTCAGTAGAGAATTTAGTTGGGAGTACATAGGCATGCACAAAATCTTCAGATGATCTTTAACCTGTGACATATTCCTTGCATCTCAATAGTATTATGGCAGAGGCTGGAAGACAAGGAGAAAGAAAAGAATAGAGAGATTGGCAGAGAAGGATTAGAAAGGAAAGGAAAAGACAACTAAAGCAGAGCTATGAAGGAGATAGAAAAGAAGAGGGATGTGAGACAAGGGAAGTAGTTAAAGATTAAAAAGAAGGAAGGAAACAGATGAGAAAGCAAGATATGAATTGGAAGCGCATTGCGGTGAGGGAATGAAAGTCGGTGTAGGAACTAATGACCATTCACTGCAAAATACATTAAACTCGAGGGATAGATCAGAGCCACTGAACATAAATTCAGTAGTATCCACAGGATGATGAAAAAAGGGCAAAGAAATGAGGCCCTCTGAGCCATCAGTTCTTGCCTGCTGCAGCTGCCCCAGACCTGTGATTCTTTCTAGGAAGAAACTTTCTTGTAGTTACTGCTATTTTTGAGAGGGGGAAATGGCTCATTTAAAAGGTATTGGCATTCCATATCTGCTTAAATTGCCAAAAGAAAGCTATGTATTGTATTTTACTGATGGGCTTAGGGAGTTACCCGCCCCCCCACACTTTGTAAAATGACCCAGGCTAAAACTCAGTCGGCTGGAAGTTTAGATGAAGCTATATTTACAGCTCAGCACAATGTACAAGCAGATATATACACTATATACAGGAATATTTACAGAAATATACAAGGTAAAGGTAATACAGAAACACAACACCCCTCCCAGAAATCAGAGACCCCAGGAGGGGCTCCCAACCACCCTTCCACCTTCTCCCCACCCCTATACCTTACCCCAAGGTTTTGAGGATCGGCCAGAGGAGGAATTAGAAGAAAAAGTGGTTAGTGAATTTAATCAGAGACCAGGAGAAGTTCAGAAGCTGGTAGACAGCCCCAGACACTGTACCCCAGAGAGTGCCACAAGCCCGACTGTCTTATCTAATGTTTATGTTCTTAGTTTTATCTGTGTCAGCAAGCCTATGAGTGAAGTAGACATCACAATTGTTTTCCTTTCACAGCCTGTAATACAATTTTCTCTATTAAAACATTCCAATTAGCTTGAAACCAGCACATTTACGTAATCCTATTTACTAAACAAAACACATGAGATGTCAATCATGCTATCACAGAATTTAAGTGTTCATGGAAATCCTCTCAAAAAAACTGGCATGTGTAGGAATGTATAATAGTTCTGAGCCCTCCCTCTGCTCTCTTTTCAACCTTTGACATACAAGAAAACTCATATGCATCCCATCTCTGGTAACATAAGAACTTCATCATCTAATGTCAAAAGGTCTTACCAAGGGTTTTCAGACCTGCAGCTACTAATAGCTAATTTCAGTTTTCAGTGGAACTGCTGACTTTGCCCTCACATCCCAGCAAAGTCAAAGGTTTTTCATACTAAATGTTCTCTACCATGGTAGATCAGTGTAACAAATGCAGTTCTCTAATGTTATTATTTATTGATCATTTGGAAGATGGTGACAGTGTTGAGACCTTCTGCCCTACCATAAAACAAAGCTGTAAAAACAGAATGTTGTAGCCCACTAATAATAATTATTGTAGCTCTGGTTGTAGGTTTTGGCAAACAGTAAAGTAAATACAGCGTAAATATATCTAGTTTTAACCTGAACATGGAAAGGTTACAAAACCTATATTCTGTCAAACATAGTTTAATGTTAGAGACATCAGTCATTTTTAAGGAGAAGCTTAAGGAAATGCTTATCCTCAAAGTGCACTTCAAATATGTTGAAAATACTATTTTCAACTACAGTTTGTTTTTTCTAAATTTCTACTCCATTTTCCATGCATATTCAGCATTTCATGCATCCAGTAGGGCAAAGATCCTGTGTTTTCTCTTCACAAATTAAGAAAATCCAGGGACAGTATTTGTGTGTTTCCAGATGAGATGTAAGCCAAGTTGTTTTCCTTCAATACTCCCCTCTCACTAGTGGTCTTTACCCTACACTTTGTCATGGCATTCTTAGAATCATAGAATGGTAAGGTTGGAAGGGACCTCAAAGATCATGTAGTTCCAACCCCCTGCTGTAGGCAGGGACACCTCCCACTAGTACAGGTCACTCAAGGCCTCATCCAACCTGGCCTTGAATACCTCCAGGGAGGGAGCAGCCACAACCTCCCTGGGCAACCC
>WBNM01041217.1:143751-193710 GCA_013399055.1 Ramphastos sulfuratus
GCCACTTGTCACTGGTCTCCAGGTGGACATTGTGCTGTTGATCACCACTCTCTGCGTGCCACCACCCAGCCAATTCCTTATCCAGCAAGTGGTCCACCCATCAAGTCCATGTTTTTCCAGTTTGGAAAACTTCCCAACTTTGTTCTTTATGAAGTATGTTTTCATATAATTTCTTCAGGAATTTTAATACGTTCAGTAAGTGTTTTACTTCTCTGACACTACAGTTAAGTCTTTGCAGCTGTGCAATATCATTCTGTGTTCCTGACTGACATTTACTCTTTACTCTTTAGGCCAAAGCCCAAGATAGACTTCTTGGACTTCTTCACATGTCCACTGTGGAGGCAGCTGCAAGTGCTTCCAAGAGCAAGTGGAAGTTGAATGCAATACAAAAGACTTACCCAGAAGGAGGAAAAAGGATGCTTTCTGAAAAGCTGTAGGAGGAATGAGCTAAAGTTTTTCTGGGGTATCCAGGAGTCTTAGGTTCACAGAGTAAGGGTTATTATATGCAATCATTAGCTAATGCGTACTTTATTGTTCCCACTTTTCGGTATAGATCTTGGAAAGCAGTACAAGGGAAATGGCTCATTCAGGAGCTTGATGCATTCATTCAGCTGTGAAAAATGGAGAAAGAGAGGGGCTTTTAGAAATTTCTTAGGCTCTTTGAAGCACGCAATCACATGGAGCTGTGTCTGATGACAATATGTCATCACCAGCTTACTCCTCAAATTGTGATAGAGACAAAGTCATTTAAGTTCTAGAATGACCGAAAAGTGAATTTGCTGTAACATTTCACAGTGTTAAAGCCACCTGCAGCACCTTTTTTCGTTTATTATTTGAAGAGGGGTGGGGTAGAGCTTGCAGATCTCTGTGGTAGAAAGGATAAGGCACTTCAGAAAGGCTTCTTGGCTGTCTCAGGAAAGGCTGCTGTGGAGAACCAAAGCCTTTCAGGGTGATCACCACAATATTGCTAAGGCAACACGTGTTTAGTGGGTGCTTTTCATCTGCTAAAAGCTAGGAAGTAGGAGCTGGTGCTGCCAAAACCAACATGGCCCCTGACATCTTCTGTGATCCCCTACAATATATTTCATTTTACACTTTTTCCAAGACAGAACCTGAGGGACAGGGCCAGCTTCTTCTCCATGCTTTAATATGCTCTGTGCCTGGCTACACTCTAAGAGCTGAAGCCTCATTTCACAGTCTTGCAATCTAAATCTACACTGTAGAAGTGGAGAGGCTGGATGTAAGCAAGAGACCAGGAATTCCTCAGTCCTGCTCTTCACAGAGGTGAAAGATGATTGTTTGGTTTTAGTAGTCTTGGTAGTAAACTGAGATGAGTAAAACATTGAGATTCTTTAATATTTATTAGAGCAATATATAAAAGAAATGGTTTTGTG
The DNA here is from genome assembly GCA_013399055.1 of Ramphastos sulfuratus. Classification (NCBI taxonomy): domain Eukaryota; kingdom Metazoa; phylum Chordata; class Aves; order Piciformes; family Ramphastidae; genus Ramphastos; species Ramphastos sulfuratus. The sequence continues at coordinate 145,146 of WBNM01041217.1, forward strand.
TTTGGAAAGACAAATAAATTGTCTCTCTTGGGCACAACTAAATATGAATAATGAATTCTCTGAGTTATGAAATGGGCAGATGAAATTATATTAAATATTTTTTTTTTAAACAAACCAGAGAACCACTTCATACTACTGGAAAAAACCCATACAGTGAAGCTGTTTGAATTTTTGGCTGCTGTGCCTGAAAATGGCATAGAAGAGTAACGAAAATATACAAAGAGTGAGAATGATTGCAAGAAGGATGACTTTGCCATAGTAAAGTAACAAACAGATTGATTCCTTAGTTTGGAAACAGGAGGACTGAGATAAGGGTATGGTAGATGTCTACACAATTATAAATGATAGAGCAAATAGAAATCCATGATCCATTATTTGTCACAACCCAAGAACTAGGGACACCTAATTAAATTATCAGGCATCCTGATAAACAAAAAGGAAATTCTCTTTCAAATAAAGCATAATTAAATTTTGAGGTGCATTGGCACAGGATGCAGTAGAGCCTATCAGTATAAATGGGCTCAGAGAAGATTAGATGAATCCATAGAGGATAGATCCATTGGTGGCTATTAAAAATGATGGTCTAGATTAAACTTCCATCTCAGGAAGTCACTTAAGTGCTGATTCGGGAAGTTGGAAAGGTATTCTAGGCAGTCTGTGTATCCACTGTGCATCCACTTTGGGCCAGTGCTGAAGCTAGTATACTGGCATGGGCAAATCTTTGCCAGATACATTAGGAACACTTTTACATGTATGTGTGTGTGTGAGGAAAAATAACAGCCACAATAACAAAAGAGGACATGATGAGGAAAACAAAACAATTTAACTAAACAATGAGTTCCTCTTACTGTTAATACTTTTCACACAAGCATCTTGCAACAGAAACTTCACTAACCTCAAATCTCCTACTATCATCCTTGCTTGTTAATTGAATCAGAATTTTCCCAGCCCTGCTGTGGGTCTCTGTGCTTGTTGTTTACCAGCATGCTATGAAAACACTGCACATGAATATTGTGTTTGTCAACGTTGCCACCTGGGCTACATCTGCAGCAGGAAATAAACAGTGCCAGGACAAAGCCCCAAGCAACAGAGATTTGATTATGTAGGTATAATGTTGGTTAGAGAAGTTCCTGTCTTAGTTTTGAGCTTGAGCAACTAATTTTCAGTTTCCCAGATGATTTCCAGACTTGACTAGGGAGTTAACAAAGGCAAGGGACCATTTAGACTTGTTAATTGATGGCAACCCCTGGGAGGTAGTCCTGAAAGACAAATGAGTCCAGGAAGGCTGGACATTCCTCAAAAGGGAAATTTTCAAGGCACAGGAACGAGCTTTCCCTGTGCATTGGAAAATGAACTGGTGGGGCAGAAGACCAGCCTGGCTCATGAAGAGCTTTGGGTAGAACTCAGGAAGAAAAGGAAAGTCTGCTGGCTATAGAAGAAGGGGCAGGCTATTTGGGAAGAGTGTAAGGCTCTTAGAAGGATGTATAGGGAGAAAATTGCAAAGCCCAAAATTCAACTAGAGCTCAATCTGGCCAGCATTACTTAAGATAATAAAAAGTGCTTTTATAAATATCTTAACAGTGAAAGAAGAGCTAGGGAGAAAGTCCACCCACTGCTGGATTAAAGGAGGGAACCTGGTGACCAAAGACAACAAAAAGGTTGAGCTGCTAAACGAGTGCTTTGCCTCAGTGTTTGCCACTGACACCATTTGTTCCTTGAGGGTTCAGCCCCTGGAACTGGAAGACAGCGATGGGGAGCAGAAAGCAGCTCCTACAATTCAGGAGGAAATTGTCAATGACCTATTGTGACACTTAGATGCACACAAGTCTATGGGACTGGATGGGATCTATCCAAGGGTACTTAAGGATCTGGCAGATGTGCTCACCTGAGTCACAAGCACCTTATGGCAAGCTATGTTTTTATGCAGTGTGTGGACCTGGTGCTTAGGGACGTGGTTTAATGTTTACCTGTCAGTGCTGGGTTGAAAGTTGGACTGGATGATCTTGGAAGTCTGTTCCAACCATATAATATTCTGTGATTCTCTGATTCTGTGATTCCAAATAACAGTTTGGATGGAGCCAAGCTGTTGTTGAAGATACAGCTAGGTCACACCAGTTGGCCTCATGCTAGAGAACAGGCCTAATTTACTATGTAAATGTTATAATATTGATTGGATCCAACCTCTTGGAGATCAGTCACATGCGATTGTCATAGAATTTGGCCACTTGGGGAAGGTCCAAACCAAGCCAATTAGCCATCACCAGGAAAGGTGAGTGTGTCACAACAGCATGCAGCTTTACCTTCATTTGGTCAGGATCAGCCTAATGACACTTCTCAGTGGTACTTACTCTGTAGCAAACTGGGGCTGTCTTTGGGTAGAGTTAAAGACCAGTTGCAAGAAATGTTTTTAAGTGGATACCAAGCTACAGACTTTGAGGTACAGGAGGTATCTTATCTAGATTTCTAAATATCTCTAAACTGGAGGAGGTGATTTGGTTTTCTCAGATCATGGAGTGATATGTGTATTCATATTCTGGATGAGTTTTAGGTTCTGTAATTATGTTGTCAAATGAAGGTGCACGTGTTGTTTAATCCAGACATTTTAGAGCCTGTGTTTTCTTCCATCCATTATAAGAGTTAATATGTCAAGCGCTCTGTAAGACAGATCTAAAAGAACAACAGCTACCACAGGGAGCTTGCAGGCTGAAAGAAAAGCACACGTGGAAAAAAATTTAGTGGGAGGTCAAGAGCAAGCCAATAATAAGTATGTTAAAAGTTGGTGAGCTGAATTCAGTATCAGTTGTAGTTCAGTCTTGCTCTTGTATTGTGATGGGTAGTTAAGCGAGTCTTACTGATGTGAGCCGCCTTAGGTATGTGAGCAGCAAGTCTACAGAGACTGGGCTCTATTTAGTGGATGGGTAGGTTATGGAAGAAGTACAGTTCCAAGATGGAAACAGCATGTCTGGTTATTAAGTCTCCTTCTCTGGAGGCATTTAAAACTTACCTGGATGTCTTCTTGTGTGATTTACTCTAGGTGACCCTGCTCTAGCATTCAATTAGATGGTCTTCAGAGGTTCCTTCCAACCTCTACCACTCTGTTACTCTGTGGTATCTTGGTGCAAAACTTCACAAAGAAAGAGAATTAAACTGATAGGTCAGGCTCAGATAGTAAATCAAGAGCTTAAAACTCAGATGATAGAAATTGAAGGACAGTTTAGGTGCTTACTGAACAGAGGAAAAGCAGTGGTATCATACAGTTTCTGTGCAGTGAGTGTCAAAATCATCACTGTCAGAATGTTCACAGGCAAATAGGAACAGGACATGTCCATTAACTCGTTCAGAAACTTCAGTTCTCTGACCCAGAACAGAAAGTAACATCCTACTGACCTACAATCCAGTGATAAGTGTAGCTCAGACATGATTTAACATTGACCTGTGAGAGATTAACTGCATGCCCTTTACCCAAGTTTTACACAGATGTAATTCTGTGGCCTTCGGCAGGTTTGGTTTGAATTTATGTTGGACTGTAAGCTATTATCTAGACACAGAAAATAGCAGTAAAAGCTAAGGCTCTTTCTGTACTTGTAGCTCATCAGGAACACACCACACTCTTTAGCAGTGGCAGCAACCATCCCTACAATAGGCCATGCCCTTGCCCAGGTTTGTTCCACACCAACCAGTGCTTCCCTAGGTAATGTCTTTTTAGCAGGGTAAGGAACAGCACAGGACAGGGTACATTCTTGACAGACAACCAGCCTGTTACGAAGACAAAAGCTGTACCATGCCAGCTTGGTCTCCGGTGCTGACCAGTGTAATTTCCCAGTGTAGTGAGAATATGTGGCTATGTGTAGTAGTCTCAGGGATGAATGAGCTATCTGGATCTGTCAAGCTGTTTCCAGCTCAGCAATGTCTTCTGATGTTTTCACGCTTAAGTCTGGAGAACTCCAACTGTGAAAGGTTCCTATCAGTGTCTTGAGTGTCACCTGTGCAGTGTTGCACTGGAATACATGACAGATCAATCACATTTTTAATAAAGAAAATGAGATATATGCAAATGACAGTTTGTGCTGTCCTATTTCTACACATCACAACATCATTTTACTATACATTCAGCTCTTGCAGAAGCAGACATCTCTGTACTTTTAAAGCCTATTATTTTTCATTGCTATTTTGAGCCCTGCTGTGAGAGAATACTTCTCCCTCCTTATATTTTGTTTATTTTGTTTCAGTTTCAGAGGCAAGTTTTTGCTTTCTATTTAGACTGGTCTGTGATGCAGTAGTTTGTATAATAAGAAAGGATCATAACTAGTGATTTTGTCTCTTATGTGTGGGCTGTTTAAAACCGCTTAAAACCCTAGATTGTAAATCATCCTATTTGCATAAATTCATCTTCATTTGCAAGTCACTGTCCATCACAGTATTCCATGCCAAGATTACTATTTCCCCCTATGTCCATTAGTGTAGGCTGTTCTTTCAGTGGGCACACCTTGAGCAGGAGTTTCTATGAATCTATGAGGTAGAGGAGGCAAATGACATAAAACGAATACATTGAGTTTCAGCATGCTGAAGAGCTCTGTGATAATCTGCCTGACTCCATTATCAAGAAATATGACAGTTGCTGTTGTTCTCGTGGATTAAGAATATGCTTTCCATTTCTGTGGTCAATAATATAAATAGTTATTTTTAGGAAAAGAGTAAAATTAATAAACAAAGACCACATATATGGTCTTTCAAAGAAATACATTGAAAGCATTTCAAAGAAACACTTTGAAGTGCAGTTTAACATCACACAAATATAGTCTTTGTAGTATTGCAAGAGCCACTGAGACTTTAATTTCTGCTTCATAAGTGCAGAATACAAAAATGTAATAATTTTGAGGGCTGAAGCCCTGGCAGTAGCCTATTCAAAAGAGAGTCTAAACAATAAATTAGTGACATCGGTAGATATAGTCATAAAATATAAAGAAATAAGGAGTCGTCATGCTTAAGAAATAAACTAGTCACCAGGAGCTACTCTCATTCCTCATGCAGATTCATAAACCTAAGGGAATCACAAAGGAATTCTAAGTTCCTTTGAAATGTTTGCAACTGACCCTATTCAAAACAGAATAAATCTTTTTTTCAGGATGGAAATTCTAATTATTTTGTGCTCACTGTAGGCTCTTCTAGACAGGAGGCTCACTGTTAGTAACACATATATTCATATAGGATAGCTACAACACAAGAATTAATTCTAATCCTAAATCTACTGGATAACTGAGACAGAGAGAGGTTAACTGAATTGTCTAAATTTGCATAGGAATTCAGAGTCTGACTTAGGGATCCCCTTGCATGAACTTCCCCTTTCATCTTTGAAAAGGATTTTTTTTTTTCAGAAGCACCAAACTCATAAATATTTAGTCTAGTTTAGCCTGCCTCTAATTCTGTGCAGAGCTTGTGAGAATAATGCTGGCTTCTTGTAAGGCAGAAATAATGTTACGCATTTTATTTCCTTTGGATCACACTATAACTGTTTCTGAAAATAAGTACAAGTTATAACTTTGGAATGAATTAATAATGTTTCAGAAATATAAAATCTACTACTTCAATGTAAAAGTTTATGTTGAAGTTAACAGTAACACCTCCTTGTTAATTACATGAATGCAAAGGATCCTTTAGAATGATTTTTTTATAACTTCCATTTGATTTGTTACTACTGTGCAGCAAATTAGATGACAAGCATACAAGTTATACAATATAGGCAGATCATGTGAGCAAAGTCTCCATGGAAACTGCCTAATTTGTGCTTTTATTTAATTAGAGTTGTCCATTAACTCTCCAAATGAAATTTAATTTAGACTCATATGCCAGTCATTTTTTAAATTGTGTGTGACTTTTCTAGTAGGTTGTATTTTAGAAGAGTGAGTTTATTTATCAACTGAATTTATAAACAAGGTGTGTATTTGACAGCTCATCTTATCCTATGTTCTTAACATCCTTGGGCCTTATTTTCTATGCAGTATGTGTGCTATACAAACCATTGTTATCAACCCTGTATTATTAACCTCACAAATTGTCGAAACTTAGGACAAATCTTTGAGAGTATCCACATGAGTATATTCACTTATTTGGCTTGATGTGAAATAATTGGGAAAAACCATAATATGAATAAAGGCTACAGCCAAGAAATACACAAAATGCATGTATTTGTTAAATGGAGCATTGGAACATGCAAAACAGTGTGTCTGTTGTATGCTGAACCACAAAAGACAGCTTGTCTGATACAGGGGTTGAGGTACACTGGGGAAAAGCGTGAGCTAGTTCAAACTTACAGGAATGTCTGTCCGAGGAACTGAGGAACATGAACTGATATGAATTATTTGAAAGTTGTCAGTCCTCTGTAGCGTACTGCAGAAACACAGTCTGCGACGCCTGATTTTGTCTTTCTCTGAAGAACTGCTGTTTGAACTTAGAGTGAGAGGCTGTGGAGTAGTCCATGCTGTCACAGTTCTTTTGAGGTATCTGTATTGTAACACACACACACAGAAGGTAAGGAGGAGTACAGCGGAAGACTGTATATACAAACAACTTCCACTCAGCTGAGATACCAGCAAATATGGGCAACAGGGAAAAACAAGAAAAGTTGACAGTATAGTATACTGTCAGTATACTATAGTATACAGTATATATAGTATATAGTATACTGTATAGTATACAGTATACTGATATTTTGTATCCTAGTTATGTATTCTTGAGCCATTCCTGCATCTTACTGACCCAGTTTTCCATATGCGGCTCCAGGTTAGAAATATCTGAGCTAGGTGCCAGGTCCAAATTAATTAGTATGCCAGCATGACAGGAGTGCAGTGCAGAAGCAGCAATCTGTGAATCTGACATCAATACAGCCAGGGTAGCTGAGGGCTGCACTTGGGCCATTCAGCAGGTTTCTGCCTACCTCACCACATTAAGTCAACATGGACATACCATTTGAGCTTACACTTCCACAACTACAGAAGTTATCTCTGGCACAAAAGTAAATATTACTGACAGGAGAAAGTCATCATCACTGCATTATCAGAGTGAAGAATTGCGTAAGTGAAATGGCTGTGAATAAAAGGTAAAGAAAGTGGCCCAAGACTCTTGAGAGGCATTGTTATCATCACAGGTGGAAAGTGCCAAAGGTACAACTCAAGGACTGACAATTGTGATTCTTCCTGGAATAAATGGATGAAGGGTAAAAGAGAATAGAATTCAATGTGACTAAGCAAAGCTGAAAAGAACAGTGTAAAAGATGTTTTTTTTTTTAAAAAAAGTATTTATGAATATTATGACACCACTGTTAAAATGTCTGGCAAAATTAAAGAAAATAATAATGCAACACTAGAATGACTACAAAGAGGAACAGATACTGCACCTCACCAGCTTCATGGTGTCAGAGATACTGAATAGTAATCACTGAGTGGATTTGAAAACTAGTGGAGAGTTTATGTCTGGGTATACAAAAATATCAGAGTTATTAAATAGCTACTTTGTTTCTGTCTTTGCAGAAGAAGAGGGTGGCGATCTGCTCAAGTCGGGCTTCAGTTTTCCAGGGACGCCAGAGGAAGAGCTAGGTACAGATACCATCTCTCAGATAACTTGTACTGCTTGTACATCCAGAGGCTGGGTGCAGCTGTCGGGTTGAGGAGGCAGGAGGCTGCTCCATGGTGCAGCTTCTCTGCAGCCAAAAACCTCACAGCAGACGTGGCACCAGGCTTTGTTAATGAAAGTGGCCAAAAATCTCTCAGGCCATTCTTTCTGGGAATTTCTTGCCGGCAGGTTAGAGAACTGAAAGCAGAAAAGATTTGGATAACAGCCAGGCAACCCAGAATTCAAAAGATGTTCAAAGAAATCATCTTTCTTTCTTTTGTCTTTTTCTTTTGGTTTTAGCCCTTAGAGAATATAATAACTGCAGAAATTCAATGTTTCCTTTTAAATTTAAAGAAATAACAGAAGCAAGAAGAAATTAGAAGATCATAGAGCCCTTGAGTGAAAATTTGAAATATCTGTCTCAAAAACTTAGTAGTAAAAATCTCATTGGCTTCAGTGTACCCAATGGGCTACACTGGTAGTACTTTCAGACTGCGCAAAATTGAGTTTCTATTCATGGAATTTCATATTCAGATTGTTACTGGTTTATGTGAAATCCATCAGAATTTTGATTTATGTGCAATTACGTTATGTGGTTCTTTTTGGAAGAGAAATATGGAAAGTAGTTCCTGTATGTTTGCTAGTGAAAACTCCTTTTATTCAAAGCGAGTATATTCACATTTCAGAAGTTAGTGTAACAGTATTTTTTTCTCCTTTCATGCATGTGCTCATGTTAATATATTGAAACAGTTTATTTTGTGTTATTAGGATATTTTTGTATTTGACAAGAATATGATAAACTTCATCCTGACCTTACTGTTGCACATTGATAGGAAGATAAATCATAGTTGTTAAGGGGGGTAAAAACCCAAATAGCTGGAACAAGAAAGAATTCACGCATGGATGGTCATTATGTTTAAATAATCTCTTAGAACAGGGTAAAATGAGTAGTGTTGCCACTCAGTTACACTCAAGTCAGGGAGTTCCACAAATGTTCAGTGTGAAAATAACTGTGTTGGGCTTGTTTGTCCACTTAGTATTACATTGGAAAAAAAAATAGGAAAAAAAAAATCTATGGATGAGTTGTAAAGGTTGGACAGAAGGAACTGTTAAGGAAGAGACAGAAGAATCTTATGGACATTTCTGCCTTAATTAAAATAGCATAAAAGGAAAACTATTAAACATGAGGCTCCTTGGGAATCTCACATGTGAATCCTGTGGAGGAGTCATGGAATGAGAACATCTCCCAGCCCTCTTGGACATTTGGGGTTTTATAACTCTGCTGCCCCATTTCACAGCACATAGGAATGAGTTCAGATACTCCACAATAGAATTCCTCTCATCTAACAGCTGGAAAGTAATTCAGATGTTGATGTCTAAACTGCAGGTATATGGACTTCCTTTAGAGTCAATGACGAGTGATAGGCTTTTCTAGGACATAACAAATATGACCTACTTTAGATGCTTAACACAGAGTAAGATGAATTATGCCCTAGAAGTATGTAAAAAATGTTCTCCTTCCCGTTTGGCTGAGAAAGAACTGCAGGACTTGTGAAGCCAGAGTAAATGATGTATAAGTCAATAGAATTCAATGTTGGGTATCTACAGGAGTAAGGACCCTCATATGAAATAGATAGTGAAAGGTTAACACAAAGATATGTGCTGAACGGACCAGTCATCCAGCACTCTGATTAGGAAGATAATGAGGGATTAATCAACAGAAGAAGGAACTGGAAAGTGAAAGACAAGAACTAAATTGCACCAGACTGCAAAGAAACTAAGCTGCTTTCAAAAACTTCAGCTATTGAGAGCAGGCTGAAAAAAAATATATGCTAAAAGCAAACAAAGATCTATCCTTGCTCCTAAATTTTGGATTCTTGATGGAGTCCTCTGAGAGTAAGTAAGCGGAGTGGAGGCTTGGAGGGAGAGAGGCTATACAGAGGGGTCTGCACAAGTTTGATGCAGGGGTCAAGGCCAGTGAAACGAGGTTTGACAAAACCAAGCACCACATCCTGCACCTCGGTCGCAACAGCTCCATATATGCTCCAGGCTTGGCAGAAGAGCCATTGGAAAACTGCCTAGTAGCAAAAGACTGGAGGGTGCTGGCTGGCAGCTGATAATCCTGTCCTCCTGATTTAGCTGCCAAACTGTAGATGGCCAAAATAGCTCAACTGAAATGACTGAACTCTAGAGCAAACTCCTTGATACTCATGTGTGACTTCAATCACTCTGGTGTTTGCTGGGAAGCTCACACAGCCAGGCACAGCCAGTCCAAAATGCTCTTGCATCAATGATACCTTCTTGATGCAGGTAGTGCAGGAACCAACAAGGTGAGGTGCACTGCTGGACCTTGTATTAACTAATAAAGAGGGACTGGTTGAGGACATTAAGGTCAGGAACAGTCTTGGGGACAGTGATCACAACCTGGTGGAGTTTAGTATTATACAGAGTAGAAGCAGACCAACAAGTAGAATTACAACCCTGGACTTCTGCAGAGATGTAACTAGTGGAGTCCCACAGAGATCAGTGCTGAGTTTTAATGTGTTCACTATCTTCCTCAATGACATTGATGAGGGGACAAAGTCTGCTCAGCAAGTTTGCTGGTGACACCAAACAGGGAGGCTTGGCTGATACAGCTGAAGACTGTGCAGCCATCCAGGGAGATTTGGACAGACTGGAGAGCTGGGCACAGAGGAACCAATTGAGGTTCAACAAGGACAAGTGCAGAATCTTGCAACTGGGGAGGAATAATAAACTGCACCAGTACAGATTGAGAGGTGATCTGCTTGAGAGCAGCCCTGTGGAGAGGGACCTGGGAGTCCTGGTGGTCAACTTGCTATCCATGGGACAGCAATGCGTCCTTGTGGCCAAGAAGGCCAATAAGATTCCAGGGTGCATTAAGAAGAATGTATCCAGCAGATCAAGGCAGGATCTCCTCCCCCTCTACTCTGCCCTGGTGAGACCTCATCATAAGTACTGTGTTCAGTTTTGGGCTCCCCAGTTTAAGAGAGACAGGGATCTGCTGGAGAAGGTCCAGCGGAGGGCTATGAGGATGATTAGGAAACTGGAGCACTGCCTTATGAGGAGAGGCTGAGGGACCTGGGGCGTTTTAGTTTGGGGAAGAGAAGACTCAGAGGGGATTTAATAAATGTTTATAAATATCTGAGGACTGGGTGTCAGGAGGGAGGGGACAGGCTCTTCTCGCTTCTCTCTGTGATAGGACAAGTAGCAATGGATGTAAGGTGCAGCACAAGAGGTTCCGCCTCAACACAAGGGGGAACTTCTTTACTGTAAGGGTCACAGAACACTGGAACAAGCTCCCCAGAGAGATTGTGGAGTCTCCTTCTCTGGAGATTTCAAGGCCCATCTGGATGTGTTCCTTTGTGACCTGAGCTAGATTATGGTCCTGCTCTGACAGGGGGGTTGGACTCCATCTCTTTGGGTCTCTTCCAACCCCTGACATCCTGTAATCTGTGTGATCCTGTGAACCGGATACCATCGGCAATGTCAAAATACAAGATGTCCTTTTCTCCCTTAGGAAGAGTCACTGTACAGCAAGAAGGGGCATGCTATGGAAGATAGAATTTGGGAAGACATTTTTAAAAGTTTTGGGATGATCAGTTAAGTTCAGTGTAGATGACCTCTGTACTTACAGCTGTGCTAGTGACTGACCCTTCTACAGACAGCTGTGACATATCTTTGTCTTGTGATGAGGTGTTCCATCACTTGAAGATTACAAGTTCAAATCCATGAACTGAACATAACGTTAGTGAAAAAGCTAGAAACTACTAGATCTTTCTCAGTCTTTGCTTTTGCTGCCACACATGTATAAAGTCATTGAAGAGAAAATCTGAATCTAAATAGATACTCTTTTATGACTGGGCTATGGAAATATGGTCTCTTTCTCTTTCCTCCCACGTCCCACCCTCCCTCCATTAACTATATAATTATTTTGTATTAACAGCCTCAGTCTGAAGGACTCCTGGAGACGTTCGCTCCTGGGGAAAAAAAAAAAACCAAACAAAACACATAACACCCCATAAAAAAACAAACAAACAAACACAGAAAGGGCTTTCCTTAAGAAGTTGAGGCAGAGTGGAGATGATGTTCTTTAAGGTAGCTCTAACTGCAGTGTCTTTATTCTAGACTCTCACTAACTCAAGGAGCTTCAAGTTACTGTCTGGTACTGAAAAGTCTCTGTCTCCAAGTCCTTATTTGTAAAACAAGTTTAATATTTCCTAGTGAGGTTTCAGGTCTTTGGTGGGGATTAATTAATGTTTGCACAGTGTCTCACCAGAGTGAAAATGCTGAGTAGTCACTAAATAATATTATTAGTACGATGATCCGCTGCCTTAATTGGGAAAAGGCATCAAGGGATGGGGCTGATCTCAACTCTTTTACATTATTGATTCTATAAGACCTCGTTAGTTAAAACAGGCAGAGATGCAATGGATTCCTTCAAAAAAGCTTACCCAAGCATTCATAGTCTGTTCTTAAGAACAATATTTCATAGCTTTTCTGTTACCATTTATTTAAGAGCTCAGGATGATAAGCATTGTCATGGCTCCAAGATTCTCACTCACACCAATAATTCCTGTTTATCCTAGGAACGTCTTAAATAAGCAGCCCAATAAAGGTAGCAGGGGATGGTGGTAGGAGCAAGAGATCTGACATGCGTCAATCTCAGCAGCTCACTCAAGGTCTCTTGAAAAATTGAGTTCTTTCAATTCCAAGCTTTCTTTTAGCTGGTGCTTACAAAATCTGAACAATGGTAATGTATTGTAAAGTAAACATTTTGTGAAAATACTCTTTCCTGTGCAAACTGGAAAACTCTCAGTCCTATTTACTTTAGGCATGTATAGGGTAAAGCAAGAATTTACTTTGGGTGTCAAAAACAAATAGTGCAATCTTAAACACAGAGAAAATGTGTCATTTTTAAATGGCATTCAAGTAGTAAACAAAATATGTGAACAGAGTAGATGGGATGATTTTCTCTGTAAATGGATGTTTTAATAGGCAGTACAAACAGAGTAAAGAGGGGGAAATAGATTATTGACAAAATATTTAAACTCCTTTTTATACTCATTTCTCACAGGTTTAACACTTGGCAGCTTCTAATGTGAAACAAAGAGAATTCACACTAAAGGCTTTTTTTTCCCATTAAATTACTGTTTTCTCTTCAGGAAAGGCTATTGAGTTGATGTTAAGAAGATTAAAACCTATAAAACAGGTTGCAGTTGCTAAATAATGCTCTTAACCTTCTGCAGTTGAAAAGTAAACTATAAGAGAGTTTAAGGGGAGGTTAGGGAAATGTATTTTTGTTTCACATTTGATGCAGTCATGCTTTTGATTACTTGGTGTGGTTCAAGTGTCAGACAGCAACTCATGGTTATTCAATCACTGTTGATTGCGTGATCATGCCTTTATGACCTTATGTGTTGAAAGGAAGAAAGGATATAGCTGTTCTGGAAAAAAAAAATAATTGGTCTGACTTTCCAGTGTGTCTGTCTTCCTACTTAATTATTCATCCTTCCTTGGTGCAGTCAGTGTCTGAGCGCTTTTTTGCAGGTTTTATCTTGACATAACAGGCGCGACATGAAATTTTCCCGAGTACTGACAAGAGATCAGCAGTGGACACTTGGCTGTGTTCTGTGCCAGATCAATGCCTTGGTCCATCTCCCCCCAGAACATCCAGGGATAATCATACCTCTAAATAATTTTACTTCAAATCCTTCTTTTTCCTGTGGCCACAAACTGTAGTGTAAAAGTTTACTGATGTGGTGATCAAGACCACAGAAAATGTCAATGAAATAATGGGGAATGTTTTTCAGAAAGTAAACCCTGAACTTTAAGTTCCTTTTAGTTATGCTTGAGTGCCTGTTCTGTGAATTACTTTCAGTCATAGAACAAAATCACATCTTATGTCCTGAGCATCATCTCAACGCATGCTAACTACCTTGCATTTTAATTATAGGCTGTTGGCAACAAAGGCTTACTAACAATCTGCAGACCAGAAGCTATTTCTAAAAATTAAACACCTCATAATGTCAGATAACTTTACAAAAATCCCATTAGGCCCAAGGTCACTTCACAAACAGCAGAAGATATTTGTAAGGCTGTAGGATTAATCAAATAAGTTATTTGTTATGAATTATTCATCCATTTCTACTACAGAACACAAAGGGGTTTGTGCATTCATTACTTTGCCAAGAAGCAAATATTTTTTTTTCTAAATGATTTGTGCATTCTCACAGGGATGTCCAGCTAAGAATGTTCCTAAGTTCAGTTGCAGAGGAAATAAGTTTTTTTCAAGCTGGGAAGTTTATTGCTTATTGTTAGACCTCACCCAGACTATTGATTCCAGTGTCTGCAGTGAAATGACCTCCCCAAAGAAAAGGAAGAGAGGGAGAGAGAAGGTGAAGAAGCTTGAGTTAAGTTTCTTACATGGGATGTGGAACGTTAACATGGGAGGGACATTTTTCTCTCCTTCATGCCCCACTTACCCTGTAACTCCTGTCTGTATAGTTGAGCTGCAATATTTACTTTCCTTTAGGGAGTGCAAAGGCTGAAATGAAGGCAAGACTGACTCATGACTGCTCTCCCATGCCTGCCTTCTTCCCTGAGCGTCTTCACTGTATTGTCTCCTTTCAAAAGGATAAAATTTGCAGCTTTTTAAATGTATTCCCATGATGGGCACCTTAAATGATGTGCTCTCCATTTCCCCAGAAAAAAATAAATTGCCGTGTTCTACCTTCCTGTTCATTATATGCTGCTTAGGCTCTGTCTCAGGCAGAACAATGTATTGCACAACTCGGGTGATGGTGATAGTTCCAGCATGTAGTTACATGGCTGCAGCTGCCTCTCACAGTGCTTTCACTGGTGAATTCAGTTGTCACCTTTCATTGTGAATTTCTTGTGCAATTCCATTTGTTTTTTCCTATCTTTTTACAAAGACATTTGTCTTCATAATCAGACATCAGCATATTAAGATGCCCGGTCTCAAACTTGCCAAGGGTGTGAGGTACTTACACTACTACCTCATTCCAGGAGCAGGGTTCACAGTTGGGCCCTTCACTGCCACATGGAAAAACTCTGGATGCCGATGGTTGTGGAAAAGACAGTTAATCATTCCAATATTTCTCACCAACCTAAAACAGAACTAAGTCAGGCAAAAGAGAGACAGCACCCTGATTTGAAAAATTCCCAGTCTGAAGGTTATGGAGAGATTTTTCTGCCTGTTGCTATGGCAACAAGTTTAAAAGGGAACTTGTCACCAGGCTGCTGCTTTTTTTCTGCACCCCATAGGAAAACCGGGGCCTCCTCCATATCTCAGTGGGTTGAGCTGAACAGAAAAGTTCACAATACAATGACAAAACAGCAAGAGGCAGCACCAAGAGTGTACAGCTGAGCAGATAATAATGAACTCCAAAAAGTAAAAGAAATAATTGTTTTGGATCGGACCAAGGTGGAAGCTTTGAAATTTTGGGGGAATCAAGTGAACTGATGCTGAAGGAAAAAAAAAAAAAAAACAACACAATCAACTAATTTGCTTCAGTTGTGATAATTTAAAAACTGCTTTGAATTAAAAGAAAAAAATTAAATAGAAAGGTATTTTAAATTGAACAGTCATGTATTCCATGGCAATAATCAATGCGTAGATTATTTCTCTCCCAGAAGAGCACTCTATAAAATTAGGAGAATCTTTAAAGTATATCCATATTTTAATGAAATAATAAAAGGCAATTGGGAAGAAATGTATGATAGATATTTTTTGCTTAGATACAGAAATGTTAGTTCTTGCAGTTCCTTAGTGTTACTGAGGATGGTTAGCTTCATCTGTGAAATATTATCATAAAGGACAAATTCAGAAGAATTTCAGAAACACTAACCAAACACAGTTTAATTTAGGGACACCTTTCATAAATATCAGCAGTATATCTTTAGTTTGATTTTCATTTAAGAATCAGTGGTAAGTAGTTCTTAACAGAAAGGTAAGCTTGAAGATTTGGCAGTTCCATTCAGTTGGTCCAAGTGGTTTGGATCTTTGAGATTATAATCCTTTTCCCTATTCTACCAATGAAAGTATTTCTGCAACATTGGTTTCACCCTTCTGTGCCATCATCTTCCTGACTGGGTGATGCTTCCAGGCTTCCAAAACCAGTCCAGCATTAATTCTGCTTTCTGTAAAATACAGCCTTGATTAGAGGTGACACCAGGGTTTCCAGGCAAACTGACCAAGAACTTTTCTCAGCAAATGTTTAGTACTAACCCCAGCACCACTGAACTTAACGGGAGATTTGTCATTGCCATCAATGTGACGACTTCTTTTTGACTTCTACAGATGTGTGTATATTCCTGTGTATGAGCTGAACTATCCAGTTGCATTGGTTTCCTTTAATTACTGAGAAAAGCATTGGGGTTTTAATGACAGCAAAGGAAACTGATTGTCTCCTGACCTGGTAACTGCAAGCAGCAAGATTTTGTCTTTTAGGAAAATAAGTCCATAAAGCCAGGCATAGCAAAGAATGAAACAAGTTTAATGGTGTTGGGCTATCTCTTCTGGTCTGTATTTGGAAGTGTTACACCCAACTGTTCAATGATATCCACATAGTGAATCTGTATTTCTGCAGAAGCTTATGTTAGTTAGCTATAAGGTCGATCTAATCCTGTTTTTTTCTTACTCCCAAAGCTTCACTGATCATACAGATTCTGTGAAAAAAATGTTAGTCATAAATCATTTTGTGGACTTACTTCTGTCACAGGACTGTTGAGAAGGTGAATAGTGGCAATGTGCTACAAATCACAGAAACATTCTGGTTGGAAAAGACCCCCAGGATCACCAAGTCCAACCGATATCCCTACTCTACAAAGTTCACCCTTAAACTATAGCCTGAAGCACCACATCCAAACAACTTTCAAACACATCCAGGATCGGTGACTCCACCACCTCCCCAGGCAACCCACTTCAACGCCTGACCACTCTTGCTGGGAAAAAAATGTTTCCTAATGCTCAGTCCAAACCTACTCAGTGGCAGCTTGAGGCCATTCCCTCCACCTCTATCGTTATTCACCTGTGAGAAGACACCAGCAGCAGCCTCTCCACAACCTCCGTTCAGGTAGTCACAGACAGCCATGAGGCCTCTTCTCAGCCTCCTCTTTTTCAAACTAACCATCCCCATCTCCTTCAGTTGCACCTCATAAGATTTATTTTCCAGGCCCTTCACAACTTCCTTGCCCTCCTCTGCACTCGCTTCCAGCACTGGAAGGTCTTCCACTTCTGTCACATCACGACCCCCATACTGAGGAAAATCATCCATATGTTTCACATAGGATGAGATTTCTTTTTAAAATTTCTGTTCCAGTTAGCAGTGATTATCTTGTTGCTAGCTGATAATGGGTTTTCTTTGTTTGTTTTCAAAGGGGCAGATTGTCATAAAATGTAGACTCCTGTTGTGCTTTTGCAGATTGTGGGTTGATTCTGAAAAGATCAGACACTATTAGAGCTGCTCTCAGCTTTACCAACATGTCCACTCTCTGAACAGGACAAGCTTTGTCACAGCTGATGAAAAGCTACATTTAATTTTGGATGCAAAAATCTGTGTTGTTTTTTGTTGTTTTTTTNATGTACATCTTGAAAAGCGCTGTGAAGGTCTGTGTACTATACACCAATCAATACTAGCACATCATACACTTCAAACGTTTCCCTGGTCTCAGCTTTCCCTGGTGATTTCCCTGGTTTTCTATGCTTTTCTTCCTTCCAGTATACCAATACTATGTGTCCCATGAAATTCAGTACCCCCACCTCCCACCCCAACACCTTAAAGATCCCATTTTCACTCGTTGGCAGTTATTCTGAAGTCTTCTTACTACATACTCTTTTCACTGATCATGCTTCTTTATCTTGAAAATGAGTCTTTTGGGATGCTGGATTTCCAGTGTACTAAACTATTTGAAAGTTGGATGCAGTTGAAGTCAGAGAGTTGTGCTGAACAGTGATTGGGTGCCATCAAATATTCATTCCACCTGCAGACATCTGCATCAATGCTCAAAACTGTGACTGTATTGAATAAATGGCAGCACTTCACACATTCCTTACTTCCTCCTTTAAACTTTCTGGCTTTGCTCTGAATTAGTATGATCTGGTCACTGGTGCTGTTCTAGGAACAGAAATTGCATGTCCATTTTTATTCAACACAGGAGTTATAAAAAAAAAAAAATCTTACTCTCAGTCGTTATTTTTCTTGTGGTTCCACCAAATTAACTTGTACTGTCAAATCATTTCCCATGTTTTAGCATTATAAATATGCATTAGATCACCTAAAGTTATATGTTTATGTTTTCCGCATCAGAATTTGCCATCCACACTGTAGTCAGCAGAGATGTACACAAAGAGTGGTATTCATCAGATGTTTTTTTTTAAGATATATAATTCATGCTGAGATGAATCATGACTATTTCTCATACTCAGAAAAAAAACCTTCTACATCCGGAGAGCATATTTATAGCAATCTTTAGCCCGTGTCATTCTTGAAATCTTCTCTCTATGCTGGTTAGTAGAGTTCTATTTACAAAGTATGAATCTGTAACAGCTTAAAACTATACAAAGCAGTATAAAACTGTAGCATTTATCTGTACAGACTGATCAAATCCTCCAACTCTTTTTAGTCTAATATAAACAGCCATATGAACCATGCATGCTTACCACAAGTACTGCTCAATATCCTGAACAGCGAGGTATTTCATTTTTCAGATTTAAGGGTCAGAGCAAGACAGAGATCCATGTCCAACACCCATGGCTAGCATTTGGCAGCCTTGAGCATTTTGCTGTTTGGCCTTAGGTCCTCTGAACTGCCTACTTCTCTCCTTTGACCGTGAAGAGAGACTGGGTGCACCTCATTGCAAAGTTTTGTGAGAAGGTTAATATCTATATTTGAATAGGATGCTACCCCTCGAAGTTCAGTATTTCAAGTAAGCAGCCTGAGGTATTAGATAGGAATTCAGACAGGTGAATGTACTGCATGCAGAGCAAATGCATCAACTCAGTGGCAAAGAAAATACAATTTATCTTCTAAAGGTGGAGGTTACAGTCAGGTAGTGACCTAAATTTTGCAATTTTATGTAAATTTTATACAAGATTTTGTGCTACTTAAATAGGCTGGAAATCTCATGAGACTGGAACAACAGCTTAAGTCATTTCCTTGGCAGGTTAGTCACTCTTCTAAAACCCTGGAAATGTTCATTTTCAAGGCTACAATCAAACAGAGAAAAGCACTATAACAAGATAATAACTGCCTACATTTAGCTAACCTATAGCAGTTGCTGTATCACCTGATGATCCCTTCCCAGCAGAGAACTGGGAAAAGAAGAGAAGACCTACAGGTTGGATGGAAAAAAAATGATTTAATGAAACAGCAAAAGTGATAGCAATGTCGATATACATTATACGAAGTTATACTTAACCCAGGAAAGGTAATATGGTCACACTAAATGGAAAGGCAGTCCTTGGGAGCAGGAGGAGGAGTGGGAGCTGAAACAGGAGTGGGAAGCCCCCTCTTCTCAGCAATCTTTGCCCTCTATACTGAGCATGATGTTTAATAGTCTGGGATAGTCCCAGCTAAGGTCAGCTGTTCTGGCTGACTCAGAAATGCCAAAGGCCTGCAGCTCACTGCTGACCTGGTATTCTGTCCCAGCAAAACAAGGACAATGACGAAACAATGCTCATCTAACGCTGTTATTGCAGTCCTTGGGCAGACAAATATCCAGCTACAACCTTTTAAAATGCATTTTAATACTTAATAGCTTCTTAATTGATTAATATGCCTTGATTTACACTAGTTAATATTTCTATTGGTTAAAGGTTAGACTTTGATTATACCTTTTTATAATGCATTGCAGCACTAGTTGAACTAAGTGGAACAGCACAATGCAGTGGTCTGGTTTTCTATACCACCCATTTTGAAAGCTAGATTAGGTATCTTTTTCATGCAGTGCATTTTAATGGTTGCACTATGCAAGGAACTATATGTTCTCTAGTGAAAACAACACAGAAGTTTCAGATGGGTAAGCAGTTTACCAAGAGGCTTATAAGGCTAAAGCAATTTAATTTCTTCAGAAAAAAGAAGTGGTGCTTTGCAATCACTAACTAACTAACTAAATCAGACGCCACTTAGTAGTTCCAGGAATTTATTATTAGACTCTGAAAGCTTGTGTTTGTATGTAATACACCATCAGATTTATGGAGATGTGCATTTCTTTTGAATATCAGAGAGGTTTCCAGTGTTTTGACATTGATTCTTTTTAGCAAAGAGCAGTGTTCCAGGAACTCTAGAGATGCACAGCCATTATTTTGTATTGTTGAGAGATTTTATCAGTCCTGTTGCCCTAGGCTATTTATGCTAATTTTAATTCATTATTTCAAACAATATTCTTGGTCCTTGGAATTCTCTTTCTTCCCTTGATAGTGATTGGCACAAGGAAGATGTTTGAATGCTCTAAAAATTGTGACTAGTCTCTGAAGAAAGGCCAACTAACATCTGCTTAGAGTAAGAGAGCAACTCTTTCTCCAGAAGAGAAACAGGGGAAAAAGCAGGAAAGGTCATGAAGCAGCAGAGAAAGAGTTGAAATCAGAAGCTCTGCAGAAACTCTTCCACCTATCAAGGTGAAAGGTTGACTTATATCTGTACAGTAATCTCTGAAAAGAAGACCTTTAAGGGATTTTCAGGATTTTTGAATTACTAGATTCTGTCTGACTTAACAGCCTGTGTCTTGATCTAGATCCACTCAACAGTCTTTATGTATTATCTGACCATCCACTGAAGTCAAAAGATTTCACTTTGCTCTGATGAAACCTGGAAAAAAAGCCATTACTGTACTGACTTTTTTTTTTTTTTTTTTTTTTTTTAATTTTCATCTCTATTCCTCTGTCTGCTTTGGGTTATTTGTTGTTTCCTTTCAGTTCTTTGAGTCTGATAGTGCCACTTTCTTTAAGGGACTAGACATTAACATCCTTCATTACTTTTAAATTTTTAGAGTGATTAAGAAAAAAAAACCCAAACAAAAACAAAATCAACCAAATTTATATTTTGCTTTAGGAATCATTCTCTTTAATACATAGACAAAAATTCCACTCCAATTTGTGATTATTCAATAAATCTGGTATTGTTTTATTATACCAATATATTCAATTTTTTTTAAGGATTGAGAAAAAAAAATAATATTATAGCTTTATGATTTTTTTTATGAATGAGCCGAGTTGTGGACATTGATTATAGACACTTTTAGCCCCTTGCAAATGCTGGAAAAGCATGTCAGCTGAATTGAACTTTAAGGTAGCATAATTTTCTTCACATTTCTGGCAGACTGAGAGCTAGCACATGGTCAGTTACTCTGGCCTGGTGCTGTATAATAACTCATTCAGCCATAGTTCCACTGTTTCTTCAAGCTCCGAAACAGGCATCCTGAATGAAGTTGACTGAATGCTACAAAGCACAAATGATTTGATATTATGTGTTATAAAGCTTTGAAGGTTTTCTTTGGGTTTGTAAGAAGAAGAACGGTTTTGATGTCCAGGCAGAGCCCAAAACTAACTGGAATGATAAATTTAGATGATACAAATGTAAGTAATTTTGGACTTTATCCAGTATCAGTTACTCTCTATAGCAGATTGAAGAGGGGAAAATTACTTTTGGAAGATGCCCTGTTCTTAATTCAGTCTTTAATTATTTTTATTATGCTTATTAAATGCCTATAGCAGTTTCTAACTACTGTGCTTCAAAGGAAAATACTCAGATGTTCCATGAGACACATAAACTACTATAAGGCTGGGAAACCAATGTAGAGAAAATTGTATTTTTCTATAGCTGAGCTGAGCAAGAATTATACGGAATCATGAGGGATGAAAAGCTGTTGTTAGATGGTCTTCTGCAGTGCAATCAAGTCATGAATGTGTCTGAAGACTTCTGGGCTGTTTGATGCTATGTGAAGACTAAAGAAATCACCAGGGGCTAGCAGTTCTGTGCTAGAGAACTCATTTAAATTAGTTTCTTATTTCTGTCTAACTCTTTCTTTTGCTAGAGATCTCTACCATATCCTTCCTTTCATCATTTTTAATGCATTTGTGAGATGTAATGCAAGAGTTACCTTCATTCATAGATGTGCAAGATTGTGACAAAAAGAGGCTGACTTTCATTGTGCTGTCAGTTTGACGGAAGAGCCTCCTTCTACCTTCCTCTGGCTCATATCACCGCAAAAACAAAAATCAGCATATCTACAAGTGCTTTAGAAAATGCTGCCTGTATAACAGTTTCCTTTTCTGTAAAAGCAGAACAGTGCCTTCCACATCTCATGGGATTGTAAGAACTAATGCAATAGTCTCTGACAAGTGCTTTGGGAACCCTTTATGGGAAGCACAGGCTAAGTTCAATACATGGGCCATTATTATTCCCTGGACAATGTTTGGCAATATACTAGGTTAAGTACCATTAATTACAGTGCTACTTATGTGGCTGAATCCCAATGCAGTGTTATAATCTACTACCTTGTCTCTATATAGCTGTACTTTTAATTGGATAATCAAAATTACGTTATTACAGAGCATGTTGCATTTCCTTTTTGTAACCACTTTTATGCTGATTATTATAACGTAAATAGTGCAACAGACTGAGCAATGAACAGCAATAAGCTTTAATTTTAATATGAAAGTAGACAAGAGTTGCGTAAAAGAAACTGGTATAAAACCAAAATAGAAGCAGAAAAGTATGTATGCATACAGACAGCAGTTTCACACTGTGAAAAAGTCTGGAGGTGGCATTTGGACCCTTAAATCCATCTTTGACTTCAATGTGGCAGGGTTATGCCTAGGATGAAGAACACTTTATTGTTTATTAGTTTAATGCTACATTCATTTAAAAATATTATGTGAAGCTCTGTTGAAATTAGGATGTAATAAAATTTTCTGGCAATCTTCCATTATAAGAAATCTAGGTCATTTCAATTGGGAGACAGATGATGCTAAAGATTCGCAGCAAATTGCATTCTCTACTGAAGGTATCATGACATAACGCTTATTAGCTGAATAAAATTACAGAAACATGGGTATTGATCTGATTCATTACCATATCCAGGCATTGAATTTTCACCAGCAATAGGAATATAATTTATGAGAATTTTTTCATATGCTTAGAAGCCACTCAGAGTGCTGCTGGCCACTGTTATTTCTACCGTCTGCTCTCCAGTGTCCAGGTATATTGTTATACACACACACACACACACTGGCTTCCAGTCTGGCTGAGACCTTCAACTTTTTTTGTGTCGAGAACCTGTAGAAGATTATTTAGAATCTTTAGAGGAAATTTACAGAAAGACTGTGCTAAGTGGGTTGTATAAACACTTAAGCATCCATCTGATCTTCTAAAGGATTGTCTTGCATCCTGTATCTTTGTCTGCTTTGAAATGTTCTCTAAATAAGCTGCAAGAAATTGCATGAAAGAAAAGCAAAAATGAAAAGCTCAAGTATCGAAATCTTTGCTTACAAGCTACTGTTATTTGGTAATTGTGCTTCTTTAATAACCACAACTTGGAGCATGTGATCCACAGGAATAAGTAACTGAGTATACAAAAAAAGGTCTCTGTTTTATCAGGAATAATGTAGACTCATGAAATAAGTATTTTGTAATTTGGACATAAAAAAGAAAACCTGTTTTATTAGTCAATAGAGAGAAGACTTTACATATATTGTAGTAGAGATAATGCTTCTGGACTAAGGATAACAAGATGTTCAAATAGTATGAAATGCTTATTGATAAACTGTTCAGTGATATAAAAGTTAAGCTTTATTTCATCATGTTCATGTTCTCTTTTTCTCTTTGCTGTTTATTATTTATGATTATGGACACTGTACTTAGGATTCTGAAACTGAGATTTGTTTGAGAAAATAAACTTTAATTTATCTTATGAAGGTGGCTCTGCAGAGAAAGGATACATTTAGGTTAAGATATCCAACTGAAAACCACAGAAATAGAACCTAGATCCATGTAACTTAAGTGACTAACCACAAAGATTCACATAAGAATTCCAAATATCAAATACGCAACCAAATATTTGAATGTACCCATTAAATCTATTTGATTAAATTTGCATAATGAATAGCTTCATAAAATTTAGAACTGCTAGCAGACAATTTTCCAAACAGGAAAGAGGAGGCATTCACCCCATAATTTACTCATAGTCAGGAATTTTAACCAGTTTTAAAATGGTGAATGAAAGTCAAAGAATGGTGAGACTTTCCATCAACCTCACAAAGAAAAGAAGTTTAGTTTTGCAATATACTTGGACTTTGCAAGTTAACATAACAGAGGTTTTATATGTTCTCCTGACAGACCAGCAATACTCATGGTCGCCCTCTCAGCACTTCAATGAAGAAAGATACTCTCCTGCTCCGAGGAATATGAAAGGATTATCTGGCAGTCGCAACCAATCACAGTTATGTTCAGCTCATACTTGTGGCTTAGCATCCCCTGAAGATTGCGAACACACCCACGACCATATCCACCATGGGCAGGAGCCAAGGCAATCGTATCTTCTCAGCCCCACGGAGAGTTGCCCGATGGACCATCATCGTTGCTCGCCACGCAGCTCCATTCATTCTGAATGCATGATGATGCCCATGGTAATGGGCGATCACATGTCAAGTAGCACTTTCCCCAGAATGCACTACAGCTCGCATTACGACTCCAGAGACGACTGCGCCATGTCTCACGGGAACCCTAAGATTAACCGTATTCCTGCAAATCTCTTGGACCAATTTGAGAAGCAACTTCCTCTTCACCGAGATGGGTTTCACACGTTGCAGTACCAGAGGACCTCAACGGCTGCGGAACAACGCAGTGAGAGCCCGGGAAGAATCCGCCATCTCGTTCATTCTGTCCAGAAACTTTTTACTAAATCTCATTCTCTGGAAGGATCGTCCAAGGGCAACGTTAATGGAACAAAGGGAGATAGTCGAGGGGATGACCATCATCATGGGCACCATTCCAAGCATAGCAAAAGGAGTAAAAGTAAGGAGCGAAAACCGGAAAGCAAACATAAATCTGGAATGAGCAGCTGGTGGAGCTCTGATGATAATTTGGACAGTGATAGCACTTACCGAACCCCTAGTGTGGTAAATAGGCACCATGCAGATCATATATCACATTGCTATCCTGAGGCACTTCAGGGGCATTTTGGGGATCTTTCATTGAAGACTTCCAAAAGTAACAATGATGTGAAGTGTTCAGCTTGTGAAGGGCTAGCAATGACCCCTGATGGTAAATATATGAAAAGGAGTTCTTGGTCCACGCTTACAGTAAGTCAGGCTAAAGAAGCTTATCGCAAATCATCACTGAACTTAGATAAGCCTCTGGTTCATCAGGAAATCAAACCTTCCTTGAGGCCATGCCATTACCTTCAGGTAAGAGGAAGATTTTCTTAAGATTTGTAATGAAAAAAGCATCACAGTTCATGCCGTGGTCATTGTACAAAACACAAGGGTGTTCTGTGTATTTTCCAGAGTATCTGTATGGCTCACCTAGTGTGGAGGTGAGCAAACTCTAGCTTTTGTCCATGTTGATAGGTCACAGATTAAAAACTATAAAGCTGGTGTGATATAAATTACTTTAAGGTCCGTGGGAGTGTTTCCATCTTTGGAGTTCACACTGAACTTAATAAAATCTGTGTATTGAACTAAAAAAGAGCCAGTTCTCCCAGCGGTTTGGTGGCTAGAAATACTGTTTCAAGTACCTCTGTGAATGAATGACTTTAAAGACAAGCTGTGTGTAACTCAGAGAGATAAATACTTCAAGCCTGGCACTCAGACTATTTGTGGTCCTGTTCTGCACACTTGTTTATCAGAAACTGAAAAGCTCCCACTTTCTCCTAGATTTAAACTCTTATACCTGCTGCTTACTACCTTTTGCTACTCCAAGGTCACGCTATGATACTGCATGATGACCTGGATTTTTAAATGATATAGGTTTGAAAAATAGCTTTGAAAGGACTTTATTTTATAGACATTTATATCATTTACATTACCTAGATCTGGCACAGTCCCATGACAAGCAGCATTGGCACATCAGGATGTGCTCTCAGTGGGAACAGAGATGTTCAGTTCCCGTGGGCTCTGCAGAAGCAGACTAGAAGGAACTGTGTTACTTCTGTGCAGAGCTCTCTCTCCTCTGAACAATAGCGGTTCTATAGTAACGAGTCACACTTGAAGAGCCAGATCTTTGTAAATTCTTATACAGACATCCAGGATCAATCTTCCTTACTGAAACAGGGAAAGTTCCTCATTTCAGAGAAAGGAAAATGAAGACATTGCAACCCTCATAGCATTACTATGCAAATTCATTCCAATTTAGACTGGCAGCTGTGATATTTTATCAGATCCAAGTACAGTTCTCATGTATGCAAAACAGCCTGCACTTCCCTGGAAGTGTTTAATCTAACTCAACAAGCCAGAACTGGAAGCACATCATGTGCAGAAAATTGCACTTGTGTCTGTGTTCTATAAACAAGGGTCAAGGCTTAGGGCTGGTGAGTGACAGACACTCTCAATTAACCCCTCTCCCTTCCCAAAGGGGAAGTAAGGGGGAGAGAGACTTGCAAATTTGAATAGAAGACTAAAACTACTTTAATGAAAATAATAATAATAAAATTAAATATATGCAAAAACAATATCAAACCCAGCACCCCTTATGGCAATTAGCCACTATCACCACTGATGCTGTGGCCGAAGTCCCAGACTGGACTCAGTGGCAGATGGGAACCAAATTCAGGAGCTGGATTCTGGAAGTGGATTTAGGAGCTCATGAATTGGGATTGAAGGGAGAATGTACCAAGCACTTCTCAGATGCCAGCCATCGAAGAAGAGAGCTTAACCCTTGTGATTCCTCAGCTTTATCCAAATATGATGTATATGGAATGGAATACCTCATTGGTCAGTTTAAGGTCACCTATCCTGTCTGCTCCGAACCCCCATATAGTACACAAGATTTATCAGTGACTGTGTTCTGCACACCAGTTTTTGATACTAACTAGAAACATCAAGTGTTATCACTGTTAGAAACAGACACTGTGAAAACATGGCACTAACTATAGAAAGTGCAGGTACTGAGAAGAGACTGAGCTGAAAATTAAAATCACTGAATGGAATTAGTTGTGTTCTACCTCAAACCAGGTCACATATGTAGAGTTCTGACATTATAGAGAAGTTTAGGTATGGCTAGCTTCTTCCTTACCATGACATACTCCTACACAGCCAGCTCTGGTTCCTCTATCTGTCCTCAAAGTTTTGTGCTTTTCTTCATCACATTTCTTCTTCCCTTGTGTTTACATCTCATTTTTCCTTGCAGAGGCCACCTCTTTAGTGGACCTTCTCTTTAGTGCTAATTTATATCAGTATCTTCAAGCTAATGTGAAACACAGTTACAAACTAATTTGGCTGTTGCTAAGCTTTAGATTAAGCCCTGTGACAAGCCTGGGGAGCAAAAAAGCACATTTTTTGCAGAGTCATTGCTCTACGTTTTTTGTAAATTGGGATGACTGCAAGAAAGGAACTTTTCTCCAGTAGTGAGGAAGGTTCATCCAGTGGTAGGTGCATCCAGCTTAACATCTAGGAGATGTAAATTTGAATTTTTGCTGCACCAAAGACTTTATAATCTTTTTTATTAAGCCCCTTCAAAAATGGGATGGTAGCCATTCCCTATTCACAGGGACCATATAATGGAATTTGATTAAGATTCTAGTGCCCAATTACTACCATAAAGAATCTATAGTTGTGTCCAAAGCAATACCAGCAATTCTGTAATAGGAATATTCTCATTAAAAAAATCTTAAAATGTATGTTTGTAGAATCTGAATGTGCCATTCGGAGCATAGATATCCTTCAAATTGAGTGACTGGCTTATTCACTAGTCCAAGGTCAGCAAACAAATTGAAGGGACCCCATTCTGTCAATGTCGTAAGTAAATGCTTGGTTTTGAAACTTCTACATTGAGGGATGCTGTGCTGTCACACTATAATCATTAAGACCAGAGATATAAGTCCCATTATTATCTCTGCCATGAACTTTCTCTCTGACCCAGGAAATGTAATTTGTTAATCACTGCACACTTCAATTATTCTATCTGCAAAACTAAGGGGAGATACTTAACTTTTCTCACAGCACTGAATAATGATTGGATAGAAATAATCATTAGTTTCAGAAAGTGAGAAGGATAGAGAAACATGTCAGGATCCCTAGCCAGGAGAGTTTACTGCCTTACTCGAAAATATCTGGCAATAAGATTATGAAGTTGGTTATGCAGCAGCAGATTTCCCTGAGGTGCACAAGTGAACTAATTAGCATAAAACCCTTCACAGGGTCTTCCTGTTTATAGCATTACAAAGCATGATATTAAAAGACATTTCTCTTGAGTGATGTCAGCTATATATTTTTTAATTCTTTTTAAAGGAAAACCACGAAATTGTAGTCCTTCAGAACTCTTTCAGAAAAGAGTTTTTAAAGGCCTCTGCACATTATATGCTTATGTCATGACCTAGAGTTGAAAGCAGGTATTTCTTCAACCTGGTACATCACCAAGCTTAGTCTCTGTCTCTTCTCTTAGGGTATCACATTTCCTTCTGCAGAGGCAGTCCCCACAGCTGTCCCACCTTCTCTGATGGGGATGTGCTGAAGTAAGTTAGAGGGTATTTAGTCCGCGAGCCTTGTTCCAGTACAGGTGTTCATTTAGTCCTGAAGTGGATGATTTCAGAGAACTAAATTAGTAGAAATGAAGCTATATAGAATCATTTTCTCATCTAAAGCTCCAGTCAGCTAGCACAAGATCAGAGAGAGACGTTAACTGTGCATTAATGGCGTTTCTCTGATTCTTCTGAATGATTATCAATAAGTTTTATGAACGCATCTTAAATTTCTGGTTTGAATGCAGTCAAATTGAGCTGCAGATGCATTTCTGGACACCAAACACTTCCATAACCTCACTCAGCAGGCAGAACAGCCTAAGCAGATCACACATGCAATAAAGCACACTTTTGTATGGTTTTAGCTACAGGGGCTGCTACTGTTTTCCATGTCATTTTAATTTTAGTATAAAATATGTTTAGAAAAAAGATAAATGAGTTGTGAAATCTCTTCTGTCTTCATCAACTGTTTTGGGTAATTAGGTTCAACATGTATCCAGTGCAATGACTTTGATTAATTTCACTCTGACATAAGTAATGGTGAGAAGCAAAGATTTTCAACAGAAAAAAATAATATGAACTAGATAGCTATGCTGAAATAGTGAATACAAAAGCGTCACAGTTTCTGGAACTGAAATGCCTGTGAATGCTAGTTAAAGAAAAGTAATTCCTACGATAAAACCAAAAGGCAAGCAAGAGCATAGCACTATTACTGAAGTTCTGGAGCATAATGCTGTGTGTCACTGATTAATATTCCTCCCTCAGCCATTCACCAGCCTGCGAAGCAGCAAACAATCAAGGTAAACACACCACAAGGTACAGTGAATGAGTCAGCACTTAAAAAGAAAATAGCATGTTGTTCTAAAAATGGCTTCAGCCCACTCCTCTCTTCCTAGTGCATTTAAGTACTAGCGTCATACATTACAGCAGTGGTACTGCTAGGCATGTGGATAATGTCAGCTGTGTACTCTACAGAATGAAAGAAGCTATCTTAGAAGAGTCGGTATCTTAAAGAAAGAAAAAGAAAAAAAGCAGCAGTTTTGAAAAGGCTCTTTGCTGTTTTACGTTTTGCCTACACAGAGGAGAGCTTTGAGGAGAAGCTAACGGATAAACAGGTATTAAGCCCTCAGTTACATTTTTTCCAGGAACTCTTCTGGGGACAGAGCAGACTCCCACAAATGAGACCATTGCCCTCAAGAGGCATGCTACTGCTTCACACTCTACTCTCCATCTGCTTTGCAAAGATGGATGGCTTCGAACCCAAGGCACCTTCCTCGGCACTTCATCTTTGTGAACCTAGATTGTTTTCTTGACATGAAACCCATATATAAACGACAGAAATGACATTCAATGCTCTACCAACTATTGCGTGCTGCAGAGTTAGGCAGAGCTAGCAGAGTTTTGGTGCTAGCATCTGAATCACTATCACCCAAGCTGCCTTCACAATGATTTAAGAACAGCCTCCACTCCAGAATTAACTAGGTTGTTTCCACAGGAGGAAAAGCTAGTATAGAGAATAGGGTACCAGGGCAGACTGCATCCTAAACAGCATGCACACCTGCTCTACCATTTTGATTTCTACAGCCCATTACAGTCTCACAAGGATGTCTCAGCTAGCCCTGTGCCCTCTCAGTCGGGAGAGGAAATGTGCAAGAGACCCATAATGCCCAGACAAGAAGGGAAACGATAGGACAGTTAATGCCCCGCAGTCTGTTTGCAGTCTGTGACATCTGGTCTGGCACTTGGGGTGTAGTGCCCCCCCCCCACAGAGCAGCAAGGTAAACCACTCATATTTTTTCCTTATAATGCTTTCTCTACCCACCATGTCTCTGAAATACTGCAATTAAAGTTTTAAGAACATTAACTATGAAGTATTTAGTAAAGCTGACACTTCCTTGTATTGACGGAACACTGATGGTTTCAGCTGTTACAAAACCCAGTATGCTTCTTAAATATCCCTTCCAAGAGAAAAAAAGAAGGGGGAAGAATAAAAATTAAAATAATTCAGTAAATGAAGATGTGAAGCTCTGACCAAACAGTTGTCCTAGATTACTGATATCCTAAATTGCTTCTGTTACTCAGCGATACAACAGTGCACTGCTTCATGCCCATGTACTAGGAGATTCATATTGGATGAAACTTCTTTCCGAAGAAGAGTAGGAGGATTTCAGAGTTAGTATTTTCTTAAATCTACCAAAACATGTCCCTATTACTGGTGAAATGTCAAATCTAGGAACTGAAAAGGGAGGCCATGATCTCACTGCCCTTTAATCAGGGGGAATTGTCCTCCTTTATAACGTTAGTACAGTGTGCTGTCAAATGGGTTTTCAACATTCACTTCACCAAAGCTGAAGGCTGACCTTTGCAGTCGTTACTCAAAGGTGTCACTGGATCTGAAGAAGTTTTCAGCCAGGAGTAACTTATTATTTTATACAATCAGGGCAATTGCATCTGTCAAGCGAGACTGCCAGCAACATGCACTGTGAGCTGTAATGACTGCAGAGCCTCCTGCAGGCTTGCTGCCTTAGGCAGACTCAGCTCCACTCCTGAGCAGTATATCCATTTTTCCCACAAGGGGGTGACTGTAAAAAAATGGTGAAGCATTCATAAATATTACTTTGATTATTATTTCTTTTTCCATCTGTTTTTGACCATCTTACAGTGCTGTGCTTAAAGGTTGTTTTTAAAACTGGAGTTTCACTTGTGTTTAAAAGGCTGAATGTATGGACAAAGTCACTGGTACTTCCGGTAGAAGAACTGGTCTTTTAAGAATTGTGCAGTTAGTTAAGTGCTACCAAATAGCTACACAGGAAAAGAAAAAAAAAAAAAACATCTCTAAGATAAATAATTGGAGTCATCTGGAGTTAACATCAAAACTGTCAGTCATTAGTTAAAATGAGGAAAATGGGTAAGAGGCATATATGTTTATATCTTCATAGTCTTTAAATGTATTCATGTTTTAAAGATATTCACTAGAGGGAGTTTTAGTAATAGCCCTAAACCAAATTTTTTAAAAAGATGATAAGATTTCCTGCTTAGATTAAATAAGACTGTTTACTACAGGCAACCTTTTTGGTCAGCCCTCAGTATGCTGGATCTTTTTCCCTCTCTAACCTTAAAGACTGGAGTCTTTGCTACATCTGCAGTCTCTGTGGTTCTAGAGGTACTGTGTAGTGTCAGTGTTTTGGGACCATTGCTCTTTTTATTCCTTTAAGGGCATTTTTATGTCTTACTCTATACTTGTGTGATAGGGAATGGTCTGTGGAGTCTCACCCTAAACACACAGGTAATAATGTGGGGACAACACTGAATTTCCTTAGTGTCTGCAGTGGTAAAAGCAAAGAGATTTCCAGAGGGACCTACAGGTAAATGTGGCTTATAAGTCATGCAGTGTTGAGCATCTGGACTGAAGGGGACAGTGATACTTTATTTTCCCATTTCTGAAAATGGCTAGAATAGTAAGGCTACATTATCATACAGAGCCCCAGCTGCCTGTAGGAGTGTTGGATGTGATGCAGCCAGTCCACAGGGATGCAGGTGGCCCTCCCATGAGTAGGAACACATGCCTCGTGCTCATAGAGTCTTGTCTCTCACAACTTTATCAGTCACAAAACCCAGGCTGTTTTTCTTCACTGTGCAGTGCAGATATCTGGGTTCCATTCACTCTGCAGGTGTGGTTCAGGCACTTCAGAATACTTCTACTAAAAATATCTGCCAGGAAAACTTCTAGTTGGCTTCAGTTGCTGATATTGTGGTCCCTTGGGCCTCATCTGCTGCTTTCTCAGCCAGGCAGCCCAGCTGGCAGGTATATGGCTGTCTCCCCTTTGCCTGTAGTGAGTGACAAGCTGCAATCCAGTTTAGGTCTTTAGGCTTTTGATTCTTGGTTTTAACAGAATTTGCATTGTAATTAAATTAATTCAATTTATAGAGAATCATGTAAAGGAAAATGTAGCTATAAGCTGGTCCCAAAAGAGCAAAAGAGATTGAAAAACAAATTCTGGGTGCGTGACTATGGGAAATAAATTGGCAAGCATAAGAGGTTTGAGGTTTTAGTCTTAAATGCCTCTGTGGACTTCCATTATTAAAATAATTGCTACCTTATGGTACATCTATGCTATCAGACTGGATAGTGTCATGATATTTTCCTTGACACCTCATACTGATCTTCTACACCGTTATGTGGTTCAGCCTGTCTTGGGCATTATTTTCATCCAAGCCAGTCAATGTTTCCTCATCACTGCCCGGGTACAGTTCATGACTTAGCGCAGGCCAGGGATCATTCCTGGTTGTCACACTAGTTCATAGGCAAAGACCGCGTGATACCATGGGTGGGATTGCTCCAGACCAGCTGACCTTCAGACGAGACAATGAGTCTCTATTTACCAGTGTATGCACAACCCTAGGGCAATCACCATACCATTTTCATCCTTCTCTCTTGATGGTAGTGATTACTGATTAGAAGCACAGTGAGTTGGAGCAGATCACCAGTTTAGTTGAAAACCTACCTTTATTCATCTTTATTATTCTTTGCAATTTTCCAGGTAGCACTTTAAATCACTTACCATTACTAGCATTGCTTGAAAAGCTGAATATTGCTCAAGGAAAAGTTGCCCCACTTAAGTTGATGGCAGTATAATTTTGAAGCAAGTTAAGGTTTTGGTTGGGATAGAGCTAATTTTCCTTCTTAGTAGCTGTAATAGTGCTGTGTTTTGGATTCAGTATAAGAAGAATGTTGATGATATAGTGATGTCTTTAGTGGCTGATTTTCAATTTCCCATATTTTGCTAGTGTGCAGGAATACTGGGAGGGAGCATAGTCAGGACAGCTGACCTGAGCCAGCCATACTGTAGAACATCATGCTCAGTATAGAAACTGGGGGGAATCGGCTAGGGAATGGATTGCTGTTCAGGCATCAGTCAGTGAGTGGTGAGGAGTTATAGTGTGCATCACTTGTCTTTCCTTAGGTTTTATTTCTCTCCATTATATTCCTTTTAACTATTGTTATTATACTATGTTATTATCATTGTTATTATTATAATATATTTTAGTTGTTAAACTGTTCCTATCTCAACCCACAAGTTTTAACTTTTTTTTCCCAGTTCTCTTCCTTATCCCACTGGGAGAGGAAGGAGTTAGCAAGCAGCTGCATGGCACTTAGTTGCTGATTGAGGTTAAACTACACCATCTGACACAAAGCAGCATTCTTGGTCATTTACCAAAGGAAATATGCAGCCAAGTGAAACCCAGGTTTTATCAGTTGAATCCCTCCTGGGTTCGTGTCTTAGATAGAAAGCTGCAGATATAGATACAGATATAGATACACACACACACATACATACATATACATACATACACATACATACATATGTATATGGAGAGAGAGAAAGAGAGAGAGAGGTTCTCATTTGAGTACTGGCCAAGGCCTCCCTTTAGTCCAAGCTCAGCTCATATCAAAGGCCTGGCACAAAATATCAGTAATGTCCAGACTCAGAAGGCTTATAGCATGGGCAAGCTCACCACTGCCATCTGAGTGCATCTTGCCCCACCATGTCAAGATGGTGGCATTTGGCCCATATTCATCCAAACAGTATAAAGAAAGAAAGAGAGAGGGAGACCTCACAACTGTTTGCAATATTTAACCATCCTTGGACTAGCATTCACATTGTTGATGGAGACCAGTCAGGAAACACAATACTGGTTTTTTGGGTTTGGGTTTTGTTTGGGTTTGTTTGTTTTGTAGTTCATTACTGTTCAGATATGAGTTATAAATTGTTACTTAAATGAAATGAACAGTCTTCTGTAGAAAATACAGAAGTAGTGACTAAGCAGTTCTGAGTACACTGGAGAGAAGCTGTCTTTCCATCAAGGGCCAGTTAGTGAAGCTTTGCTTGGCACTAAAGAAAATTGAAATCAGGCAGCAAATGGTAGTGGTACTGGTTTGCTTATTTGAACACTGCCCAGCTGGTATATTATGTTTGTGTTCTGTGGTATGCATGGGTGTCTAGCCCATTCGCTACTCTCCAAATGCCTAGATTCAAACTGTTTTAAACCCAGTCTAAAGTATATATTGTTTGGGATCTATGTAATTTTCTTTTCTTGTGATAGTCTAGCTGTTTATAGCAAACCCTGGAGAGAATGACTGGGAAAGCCAAGATACCTCTTACTTTCTCAGGTTAGCTTCTGTCTTGATGAACATTGTCAATGGACTTTTAGGGAATGCTGCAAGAACTCCTTGCATTTCTGAGCTGTCAAGGATTTCAAAGAGTAGGGAGTAGCATTTGAAAATTAAAGCTGGTTCTGAGGATTGGCATTGTTTGTGGTGAGGAGTTGTCCCTGGCATATTTTTCAGTTTTTTAATACCTTTGTGGTATAATTCATATTCTTTGAACAAAGATTTAGCATATTAAAAGAAGGGGGAAGAAAAAAACCAAAAAAGCCAAAAACCCCCACCACCAAGCACAAAAAGAGAAAACTAGTTTAAAATATACACTGGTAATAGTGGCGAGGTGTAGACACAAGGTTAACTACTGGGGAAATAAAGTTTTATTGTCAGATACTGCATTCTTCCTTTCTGCTAAAAGCTAGACTGACCACTAGGGTCTAGAGTCTGCAGTTAGTATACAAGGGAATGTCATTAGTGTCATTAACTTCAGAAGACAATTCTAGCAATTGGTCAGTACTCCTTCTTCAGCAAGATTATTGAAAACAGAAAAGGTCCAGCTACCACCTCCCATTATAATATTAAATAAAAAGCATTTCTCTGTGCCTTGCAAGATTGTCATCTACTTGCAGCTGGGCACAAAGGCTGTTTTTCAGAGGCTTCTTGAAGAAGGAATGAATTATGTGACAATCTCTTGCTTGTATTTCAGATTGTGTCCTTTTCCAGGGGGGGACTCATCTTCTGGACCAAGCTGAGAAAGCATAAAACTACAAAAATTATATATTTACTATATAGTATTTCATACCTTCATTTCATTCTGTGATCTTATTCTTTTTCATATCATCTATCTTTTTAATTTCATGCACAGACATCTTCTTCTTCTAAGAAAATATGATTTATGTTATTAAAATAAGATTTAGGTCATAATGAATATCTCAGTACATTTTACATCTCTATGCTAATTAAATTTCACAGGACTCCTATGAGGTAGGTAATCCTCATTTTAACCTCTGAGAATGAGAAATATGAAGAAGTGGTCATCAACTCCCTCAACTGAAGCCATATATTTAGAAATGTTTCATTTTAAATAGTAAAGTATTATGCCATATTTTAAGTAGATCAGCTGTTCATTGGTGGAACACAAAATTCTGGGAGCTGGGAGCAAATGCCATAGAAATGGGTGAAACAACAGGAGTAGATCTGTTCTGAAACGCCAGTGGCTGTTGCCATTTTGATTTCTTTAGCTAAATCCTAAACTGAAATAGAAAAAAAAAATTTATTAATGGTGGCCAAAGTCCAGAAGAATGAATATTTCATTAATTCTTTCAGTTTTTACAACAGTATTTCTTAGATGCAAAGGTGGACGTTCATACTGCCAGCACTAGTTCCTCAATGGGAGACTTCTTCACCTGTCTCTGATTAAATATAAGGAAAACCTTTTTCTTCCTGAGTGTATTTAAACACTGGAACAGGTTGTCTAAAGAGAGAATCTTCATCTTTGGAAACATTCAGAATCCATCTAGACACAGTCCCGGGCAACCTGCGGTAACTGACCATGCCTTGGGCAGGAGCCTGGACTAGAGACCTCCAGAGTCCCATAAAACCCCAGTGATTCCAAAACTCCTATTTTGCTACAAAAGTTTGGTGAATTTGGCATCATTTTCCCTGGCAGCATTCTATTGCTTACATACAGAATCTGTGCAGTCTGAGAATCATGGGACAGACTTACTGCCGAAGTCCAGTTAGGGATCCAAAGTCATTTTCTTCTTACAGGTCTAATCTGAACAGAGCGAAGACACTTAGCAGGAAAGACTTCTAACAAAACACAAGGACAGTGATTTTCTTCTGAAACAAGGAAATTAATTTCCATAAAAACAAAGCTTTAGAATACCTGAATCACAAGGCTGCTCTTTCTTGTAGATTAAGTCCTGATCATCCCTACCCAGCCAATCTGTGTTTCATGAAAAGGCCACCAGCTACAAAAAGAGGAGAGCGTGTTAGTTTATTTATCAGCCCTATCAGTTTGTTTGTCATCTCTTTCTGGGCACTCCAATGGTTATTGATTAGAAGGTGAGCAGTAACATCTTCCACAGCTTTTTCATCATGGAAGGAAAGAATAAGGCTGATCAGTTCTTTGAAAAAAAGCATGAGAATTTTTTGTTCAGAAGATGGTTTTAGGTTATTGACGGCAAATGACAGAAGGGCTTTTTTGCTACCTGCAATCAGATACTATAAACCCAAGAAAAAAGCATTTGAGATTTTTCTTTTTCTGCTTTGCTAACTAAAGAGACCTTTTGGCTCCTTTTGGAAGGTACTCTGAAGGAGCTAACTCTCCTAAATGCCTTTTTTGAGGAATTCAGTGTCCTACCTAAAGTTCTGGAGTCCACTCCCAGGATCAGCTCCACAAAATGCAGTAAATGTTAGGTATCAGGTGATTTAACAAAATTGGCCCAAGGTGACTACTGTAAGATGTCACACTCCATTGGGAGCAGAACAACTCAAAGATTTCAAATCTTCTGAACCTGGTTACACTTCTCACAGCAGCAGTGCCTGAAATTTCTGGAAGAGACTCATCATTTTCTGTAATAGTTGTAAACAAATCAGCAGCCAGTTACAAAATTAAAGGAAAAGATCCAGACCTTGTCAGCTCGTTATTTGTACAAAAGGAAATTCATATGGTAATCTGCTGTCTAAGTCCTCTGTGGATAGAAACTGCATATACAAGGATTCCTGTTAACATCAAGAACAGGAGGAAGGCCTTTTTAGACATTATAAATATCAGAACTCATCACTATATGCAAGTAGATAATTAGGGTAATTATTCCCAATTAGCAGCTGCAGGCCCTGCAGATGGGAATATCAAGGGCTGGTAACTGTTTCAGCAGGTTGCAAAGCCCTTTTCCTGTGTTGAAAAATATAGGTTTAATGCCCCTCGCACATGCTGTTAAATATTTTTGTTAATATTTCAACATAAAATTCTTTCCTGCACTAGCACAATGCTTCTGCTTGTCTTTAAAGCCGTATTGGGGTCTGGGATGGTCTGGATTTGGAACGATTTTTCGAAGTATTTAACGTATCAGCTAAAGTAATGAACCAGGCCAAACTCAAATTTTGCTTCTATTCTTAGTCCGTGAAGAAAAATAATGTCAAGTGCCCTTTTGTTGGCTTTGGGAAACAGCAAAAGGATGCCAACTGTTTTCCTAAGCTCTGCATGAAACTCTCTGACATAGCACATTGTCAAAGTTGCTTGCCAGGCTCCAAAAGAATTTTTTTTCTCTGTTCATTGTATTCTGCTTCTTTGAATGGCTGAAGGGTTAAGAAAAATGCTTATTTTAATTGTGAATAGGAGATCTTTTCAATCATAAATATTTCTGTGGTAGGAAATGAGTTACTCTGATTAAAAAGGGATTCTTGGTGTGTTTGTGTGCACTAGGAGTACAGCCAGGCAGAGAGCGACCTGGGAGTACTGGTCAACAGGCAACTGAACATGAGCCAGAAGTGTGCCCAGGTGGCCAAGATGGCCAATGGCATCCTGGCCCATATCAGGCATACTGTGACCAGCAGGACCAGGGAAGTCATTTCGCCCCTGTACTTAGCACTGGTTAGGCCACCCCTTCAGTACTGTGTCCAGTTCTGGGCCCCTCAATTTAAGAAAGATGTTGAGGTACTGGAACATGTCCAGAGAAGGGCAACAAGGCTGGTGAGGGGGCTGGAGCACAGCCCTACAAGGAGTGGCTGAGGGAACTGGGGTTGTTCAGCCTGGAGAAGAGGAATCTCAGGGATGACCTCATTGCTTTCTGTAACTATCTGAAAGGAGGTTGTAGCCAGGAGGTTGATCTCTCCACCCAGGCACATAGAGACAGAACAAAAGGACACAGCCTCAAACTGTGCCAGGGCAGGTTTAGTCTGGACATTAGAAAGAAGTTCTTCACAGAAAAAGTGATTGGCATTGGAAGGGGCTGCCCAGGAAGGTGGTGGAGTCGCCATCCCTAGAGGTGTTCAAGATAAGACTGGATGAGGCACTTAGTGCCACAGTTTAGTTAATTAGAAGGGTTAGGTGATAGGTTGGACATGATGATCCTAGAGGTCTTTTCCAACCTAGTTAATTCTGTGATTCTGTGATCACAAATGAGCCAGTGCTGCTTCAGCTTCTAGCTTTTACATGAATTCATTTAACTTATGAATTCAGAAAGCAAAAGGAATGTAACACAAAAATAGTAAGATACATAACTGTAAGATTTGCCCTTATGAAGCTCTTTATCACAGTGAAGAAACAATTTTTAGATACTTTAATGTGCAAAAATAAGTCATTGCTATTTTTTAAAGATTTCTACTTCAATCAACAAATAAGCCTGTGTTTACTCATTGAAATCCACTCCTTATCTAGTTATTTGAACACAGCATTTCACACAAAAGAAAGTTGGGAAACTAATTATTTTCTGCATTCAAGTAAGTAAGTTTATTGATGAATCTATTTTTAAACTTTCTACTTAATTATCTTCAAACTAAAGTGAAGGAAACAAATTTCAAGCCAAAACAAGTGTTCTATGGGAAAAGTTATGAGTTTTCTTGAAAAAAACAATATGGAGACTGAGCATAATAATTCAGGTTCAGAAAATCAAGAAGTATAACTTGCAGTGGGCCCATCCAGATGTCAGGAAATGCTTTTACAGCATTTGGATTTTGGTTTTAGCTATGCTAACATAAAAGTAATAAGGAAGCTTTAAGAATGAGAGTATGTTTGTATGAGATCAATTACTTTTTTCTTAATTTAGCTCTCTAATTCAGATTGGTGAAGTTAACATCATTGTAAGATGTAGCTTTGAAAGAAATAACACAAACTTATGAAAATATATTTAATATGTAAATATCTTTTAGGTCTAGAATCTCAAAACTCATTCCTCCAACAGTAATCTCATACTATATCTTAGAAAAGACATGAGGAGTATCTATCACAGTCTTCAAGTTTAGGAATATTTTTCATGCTTCCTTTCCAAACACCATCCAGAACTGAATAATATGAAAAAAAAAAATTGGGGTTTTGCACGATTTAACATAAATTTCACTTAGATTCATGTTCTGTCTTATTATTTTGTATAACAATATAACTCAGAATTTTCTTCTTCTGATTTGCATGATAGTAGCCTTCCAGTGGGGGGCCTACAGGAAGGCTTGGGAGGGACTATTTACAAGGTCTTGCAATGACAGGACAAGGGGCAATGGGTTTGAACTGGCAGAGGGGAGATTGAGACTGGATGTTAGGAGGAAGTTCTTTGCAGTGAGGATGGTGAGACACTGGCCCAGGTTGCCCAGGGAGGTTGTGGCTGCTCCCTCCCTGGAGGGGTTCAAGGACAGGTTGGATGAGGCCTTGAGTGACCTGTATTAGTGGGAGGTGTCCCTGCCTATGGCAGGGAGTTGGAACTGGATGATCCTTGAGGTCCCCTCCAACTTTACCATTCTATGATTCTGTGATCTCTGTGCATCTATTCTTATCTGACTTCACCTTCAGTTCTTTTTCCTCTTCTGAGCTTGTGTCTTTAGTTGTTCACTCTCTTTGAAAACTTCATTTCCACCTTAGACCCTTTTTGGGACTCAGTGCACCAGATCTGTTCACCTAGTGTGTGGATAATTTGCATACCTTGAAAGGGCAGTAAAACTAACAAGGAGATCATATAAGGTATTTAAAACCAATCTTCAAGAGACTGGGAAACTACTGTAAGCATTTCCTTCAGCTCCACAGTGAATTCTGTTTGTAGGAGGCCTCAACTATACTTGAATTGA
The DNA here is from genome assembly GCA_013399055.1 of Ramphastos sulfuratus. NCBI lineage: Eukaryota > Metazoa > Chordata > Aves > Piciformes > Ramphastidae > Ramphastos > Ramphastos sulfuratus. Next base: position 185,410 of record WBNM01041217.1, read on the forward strand.
CTTTATTAGACATTCTGCTTTGCTGAAACTGGAAGTTCAGATTTGTAGTATATTGGTGACTAATGCCATTGTACTGTTTATTATATACGAAATCATTGTGTTGGTAAAGGATTTGACACTGCCAAATGCATCAGCCCATGTCTGCTGATGGACTCTGTCACAGCTTTCTTTTTAACCATGAGTCATTATAATGGATTTCAGAGAGTTGCTTACATCTTTTAAGTTAAGCGAACGCTTAAATGTGTTCCTGGATTAGGACGAGAGGACTCAGTACCTTGGAAGACTGAATTAAAAAAGCAAAAAATCAGCAATTCTGGCAGAGACAGTCTTGCTGAATGTATCCATACGTCTTACAACAAGGATGATTTCACTTTGGACTGGAAAATCTACTCTGGTTCTCTGCCAGTTTTTGGTGCAGATGTTCATCCACCAGCTGTGAGTTGTCCGATTACTGATCTTGCTATTCGAGAAACCACCTCAACTGAATGAAAGCAGCTGCAACCAAATATATTAATAGTGAATTGATTGTGTTCCTGGTGTGTTACAGCCTTTATAAACTATTTTGCAGTTTCTAAAGAATGAAAAAAAACCTATCTATTTATGCCAAAATCACAGCTAACTTCACCTTAAACATTTCACTCACTTTCCTGAAAAGCAACCAAAACTCCACATAATGAATGTTGGTAAAAGACTGATCAGCTTCCAATGAATTTTAAGTCTGAGACACCTGATGAACTTACTGTTTGTCAGCTGAAAATCTGGGTGCAGATTTTGAAGAGGTTAAGCTAAACTCTTTCTGCAGTTTAGTACATGTCTACAAATAGATATGGCCACTCAGCTCACAAGCCATGATTTTATTGTTTGTTAGGTTCCAGTATTTATAAACCTAAAATTTCCAACCTTAAAGTTGGAATTAAATTGCCAAATCATTTGGGGGACCTCAGAAATTTCTAAGTAATCGGCTTTTGAAGAATAAAAAGTTCATGACTTGTCTTTGTAAAACCAAAGGAAGCGTTGAAATATATGAAAAACATAAAGTGCATTTTGCATGTGTCTCTTATGATTTCCATTAGGTACCTCAGGATGAATGGGGAGGATACCCAGCTGGTGGGAAAGATGAAGAGATCCCCTGCAGAAGAATGAGAAGTGGGAGCTATATTAAGGCCATGGGAGATGAAGAAAGTGGAGACTCCGATACTAGCCCCAAGACATCACCAAAATTAACAGTTCGACCAGAGTCATTATTAAAATCCATCGGACAAAGACCACTGGGAGACCATCAAACGTAAGTTTCACTATATTTGACACCTTTCTGAAAGCTTCTGTGACTTAGGTATTACTGATAGTGGTCAGTATCCATGAGAGAATGTGATACCATAGTTAAAAATCCAACTTTTGTGTCTTCCTTTTACTTTGTTGTAATTACTGGTTGTACAGCTGCCCTCTTTCTCCGTGCGTGTAACAAACATACTACTTCAGAAGGGGTCTGATCTGTTTTCTGAGGGAAATATATCCATATTTTTATCCAAAGTTTAAAATGCTGAATACTGCTTCTTGAGAAGGATTGCTTTGTATTATAAGTCTTTGTTAGTTCATTGCTGTCTCTGAAACAGAAAATACACTCTGTTCTGTACTAGATATAGTAACAAGTATATAATTTCATATGCTTAGTTTCTTACATCTTTTGTGTCAGTATAATGTTTTATGTATTAGCTATGGTCAATCCTACTCATTTAAGCACATTGTGGATAGGTTTGTTTGACTGTTGTTTTGGAGTTCTTTTTCATTCGTGCCACCTACAACATTATCTATTAAATAACTGAAATAAATTTTAGACTCTAGGAAAATATTTTATTGTATGTATTTTCCAACAGATCTTTAATTTTCTCTCCTTTTTATCCTTGTAAAGATATCATTTTATAACTGAACTGTAAGTATGCTTCTGAAGGCAATTTCAAAGAGGTAGCTTGATTTTAAATCTGCAGCTTCATTTAATGTGACTGGCTGTTTCTCATGGCTCAGAAAATTGATCATTTTGCCTGGGAGAAATACATAAAATGAAGAAATTAAGGTTGAAACCTTTGATCAAAGGTTGTTTATTGTTCTGTAGGTAGTACGATGTATAGTACACCATAGTCACTCACCTCTTCAGAAAATAAAATAAATTGAAACAAAAAACTCAGGCAAAAATTCTTTTGGCTTAATTAAATTGAATTCTTTAGTTTGCTGTCTGGAGGTGAACCATCAACTTTCACTGTTACTGAAGGGAACAGTTTCAGCTCTATTGTTTTGTATGGCTTGCTCATGTATCTCTGTTGACTCAATTCAGATGCACAAATCGAAGTGTCTATACCATGAGCTGCTCTAAGATTTCTGAGGTATGTCCAAGCAACACTGGCAGGTCTCTACTCTTCATTGGCAGCTAAAATCCTTATGGCATCTCAAAGGATACCAGAGACCTTTGTTTAGATAAGTCAGCCAAATTCTGAAGGTAAATCTGAGGGATTTGCTAGAATATTAGTTCCAATGGTGAAAACATAGTTTGTAATGTAACATGATTTATAGCATAACTATTGCTTGGCTGATTTCCAGAAATTAAAATATGAACTCTTAATGACAGAGGTTGGAAGCAGCATTTGAATTTTTTTATATCTTCAGGCATTTTATCTGAGATGAGATTTTTCAGCCTAAGGATGCTTGTCACATCAAATGGTTCCGTTTGAATTTGTGAAAGTCCCCATGAAACTGAAAACGTCTTTGATATTCAGCTTGTGTGTACGTATTAATAGGAGCAGAGGTCTTTTAGGGATGGGAAGCCTGTAATTTCTCAGCCATGGTGGGGACATATGTGAATTCTTCAGTCCTAGATTTTGTTATAAATGGTTCTGAAAGCTGAGGGTTGTGCAAAAGGGCAGTTGTCCTGATGGGATGAGATGTGTTAAGGTAAAGTGACCTAACATCTGTGGTTTGTTAAGAGTGACGCTCCTGAAGGCAAGAGGGGAAGAGGAGATAGCTGACTTTCTCAACCTTCCACATAGTGACCATCTGTTTGTTTCCAGTGAACTTCGGGCAGAAATGTGGCAACTATTCTGGTTCTTCTATGTCTTTTTTTTGAAAAAAAAAAAAGCAAATTTCAGCCAAACTAAAGCAGACAGAAGTTTTCTTGTCTCACAGGGATACAAAGTGCTGATCCTAAACCTGGATTTTCACCACACAATCACAGAATCAAAGAATGGTAGGGACTGCAGAGGATCTCTGGAGATCATCTAGTCCAAACCCCCTGCTAGAGCAGGTTCACCTAAAGCAGGTTGTACAGGATGGTGTCCAGGCGTGTTTTGAGTGACTCCCGAGATGGAGACTTCACCACTTGTCTGGGAAGCCTGTTTCAATGCTTTACTACCCTCAGATTAAAGAATTGCCTTCTCATCCAAGAATCAGAAGCCATCTCAGTACATATCTCTCTTCTCTGTCACTGAAGTTACTTTTTACATCTGACAGATTTCTATGAAGGATGTAGCAAAGGATTATGGTTATGAAGCCTTCCTCCCTCCTCCCTTAGTAATGCCTCTTGCATGCTGAGTGCCCTTTGTACCACTGATCAGGCAACTGAGCCTGAAGCCAAGGTTTTGAGGAGCATTCCTGCATGTACAACAGGGCTGAATGGCATTTCTGGCATCTATTATGAGAAATTATATAATTCAAGATGTCAGCTACCTTAGCTGGCTTTTTAACTTATTTACCAGGATGAAGGGAGGTAATGCGTGGAACTGAAATGAAGCTTGAGCTCTCCATATCCACCCTTTGGTTGACAGGTTTGCTGAGAATTGGGGTCTGACAGAGCACAAGTAAACCTGTAAAAAAATCAGAATGTTGATAGTTTGGGTGTATAAAAACATGCATTGGCTGCAAAACATACACAGGCAGGTTTCCTAGGAATAAGCCTAGTTTTCTATCACTGTCCTCACTAGGACAAAATTAAAATTAGAAAACATCCTTCACTTAAACTTCAACAGACCTTTCATGTGTGCATGTTTCTTCTCTGAGTTTTATCAGGCATCTTCGTAAGGAGTTTTGTTCTTTTAAATTCTGTCTCTACTTTGACAAAAGTAAGCTCCTGTTCTGTTGGTTTGTGTTGCTCAAAGATTCATCAAATTGAACATGAAAAATTCATAAACAATAGAAATGCATATTTGTATCTGAATAAATCTGAATTTTATTTAATAACATTTAAATACATAAATGTAAGAGAAGCATTAACATTTTGAAATTATTTCTTTTAAGTTACTCTCAGAAAGAAGTGTATTTTACTCCAAGTGGGAGTAAAAGACAAGTGCAGGTTCTGTCACTGCTGGCTTATGCAGACAGCAGAAGCAGGGCATATACCCAACCACTGCCATCTGATCACCACCTCTGTCAAAGCGCTAGCACAGCCAGAGTGATCCCCAGCCAGCTTTCAGCCTAGGCCACCTGGTTGTCTTCTAGATTATGCCCAGGCATATTTCAGGGACTAATCCTCTTGGAAACGGCCACCTTTTCTACAGGACATGAAATGTTAACAATACAGGTCAGTTGTTCTAAGGGTTTCTAATGGACCTACCTTATTTCTGAGTATAACTAGAGCATAACTGACAGATTATGCTGGATTTTTCAAGAATTAAATACGCCTAAATATCTCAGTTACTCATAGAAGATAAATCCATTTCAGTTCCTTCTTTGTGAATGCTTTTTCAAAAGACTACATAGTATGTTGCACTACTTAGTCCTATAATGTCAAGTTGAAGGCCAGTGTAATTTATTATTACTATGAAATTACATTAGAGTGAAATATAATGCAATAAGGCTTGCTGTGGTGGAGACAGGACACATACTTGAATCTGCTTCCTTTCCAGCTTTTTCCATTCTTGAAACTATGCCAGCAATCCCATTTATTGTGGAAATTATCTTGGCTCCCAGGAGTCCCAGATGGAAAAAAATAACCGATTTTTAAACATTTTTTCTTTTTTTTTTTTTCTTTTTTTTAGCTTGCATTATCATTAGATCTACAAAATCTTTTGGATGTCAGGTTTGGTATACTGTGTACAAATGTAGGTCTGGAGGTGAAATGCAAGCCCTTTCAAATCAGTCCATTCTTTTCTGCTGTGCTGTGATGCTACTGGGGATGGAGTTGAAGCTGTGTTGGAAAGCAGGTTGTGGCAGGTAGCTTGCACTTTTAATTTTTAAGAGTAATAGGTATTTTCATTTACAGTAAGTGGCAAAACATCTGAACTAGATGGTGAAACAGGGGAAATGTCCGAAATTAATACGGTGCAATCCTGGAAGAGAGGCTGACCCACTACTGCTGATTTGTAAGGGTATCTTCCTAACCTAGTGAACATCATTTCTCTGTATTTATGACCAAAAGAAGCAAAACTAAGAGATGGAACTATCAGAGACACTGAGCTCCAGAAAGGAAAGCTGAAAAGAAAATGAGAATTTGAGACTATGTGATGGAAAAACAATTCTATGACTGAAGATAATATTCCAGTTATTTGATATTCTCATTTTCAGGAGAGGAGTACTTAATATGCCGATTATGTAAATGAACTGTAGCAGTGCAGAAATAGCAAATTCCTTTTTCAGTATCTCCTTTTTGAAGTATTGCAAAAGACTGAAAACTCTTTGCCCATTTAGTCAAAAGGAATAACAGTACTGTTTAGCCCAAAGTTAACACACTTTGAAGATCATACTGGTATCACTCACACAAATGAATAGTCATGCTGTGCTGAAGTTTTCCATTATGCTCTTAAGTGACTCATGGGAAACTAAATGCTGAAAAAATGAAGGTGAAATAGGTTAAGCTACAATAAAATAAACTCAGTGACAGTAATTTGTACTTCAGTTTGTGAACATCTAATGGCTGACTTTATTGTGACATCTGATAGTCCAGATACCTTAAGATGATGAGTGAGCAGACAGAAAGGCACGAGTAGATAAGGAGCTTGACAATGTGATGTTTCAATGAGGAATGAAATCTGCCACAGCAAAAATTATTTGTTGGACTACCACAGTAGAGCATCAGTAGTACTTTGATATGTCATGTCTATATTCTCCAGGTCGCTGTCAGGTTTTGGCACTTATGTGGAAGTGAGTGCCTCAGACTCACACAGGGTCACAGAGAAAGCAGCTGTATCTCCCCCAGGTGCTTAACACCTGTGCACTGGATGTTGCTAAAGCCCATAGCACGCTTGAAGATCACGACACATGTCTGTATTTGAGCTGCTCTTCTTCACAGTCTCATGATGCAGAAACCACTTTGTGCAGTATTTTAAGTTCATATGCCTCAATAAGACCTGAAACGGTTGATGTGTTTACTAGGCTTGTGGTACACCAGATCAAATTAAAACTACCTGAATGAAAAATAACCTTTCCCTACTCTTCCCCTTTTCAGAGCAGGAGATTGCATCTCTCCAGAGTCATAGTAATTCATGCTGTCTTACAGAATGTCTGGACTGTGAACCAAGGCATGTCCACGTGTTCTGTTCTGAAGGGAGTTAAACTGCAACAAGAAGATCTGACACCATCTTACTGTCAGAGCCTTTGACTCAGCAGGGATCATGGAACAGCACAAGCTTCTCTAAGACATGTGGCAAATCTCAATTAAAGAAAAATTCTTTTTGTTTATAACCATTTGTGCTAACCATGGCACACTTACCACCTGAGAAGGTGAAAACCACATGAGAAGTTTGGAAGTGCTGCATGAGACTAAACCTCGGTCTTTTCACCCATCTTTGCCAACCCCAGTGCCAAAATCATGCTACTTCACGATGAACAAATTTGGGAGTGTTTCTCTAAGAGTAAATACAAAGAGAGAAATATTGGTATTACAAGCCATAGGCAAGTGTGCACACTGGAAAAAGTGGATGTGCTGCAGAAACTTCACACATTGAGAGTTTAAGCACAGCTTCCTTGCTGCCGAAATTAATGTCCTCTTTCAATGCTATCCATTGCTGCACACCACTGATGCAAGCTTCTTTTAATTTTTAAGAGTAAACTTCAATTTACCATTAACTCTTCTTCTGCATTTTAAATTAGGAATGGTTTTGAAGCCATTTCTGAGAAATACTTTCAATTGAAGAGATGGGAAAAAATCACTAGGAAAGTAACTCTCATCTTTTATATGCTTTTTATTTATCTTTGGGTTTTTGCCTCAATCTTTTGACTCTAAAAAGTCTCATTACACACTTCATTAGTAGCTTTCTGAGGCCCTATAGTGTAGTACCATCTACTCAGAGTCTCTGAGGGGTGAAATTGGAGATTTACTGAGGAGAGTTTGAGGGCTAATTACAAAGCCTTATCAACTAATAATGCAATCAGTGAGCCACTGGCACAGTGATGGTGCACTCTGCTGCAGTCAGTAAGGTCTGCATTAGATTAATCCACTGGGTTAAGAAGTAATGCTGATGAAAGACCACCTAGTTATCTGACTTTTTAGGAGCTATCTTTTATGGGGTCAGAAGATGGTCCCCATCCTGTCTTCATTTGTAGACTAGTAGCAAACACTCTTAAGCAGTGTTAGGCACCTTGTTCTCTTAGAATTAGCGTAGTGTGAAACTCGGGGAGTCATTGAGCCCAAATCTCCTGCCTTATTGTAGTGAATATCAGCTTTATGTTGTAGGGATGAAATGTATCACTGTGGATTAGGGATGGGAAAAGGATCCTCAGGCACTGAACAAAGTGCAGAGCCTTCCTAGGAATAAAAAAAGCTTTTGTCAGAAAGATGCAATTATGTAATAGATTATAGTGAAAATGTAGTAAGATTCAGACCAATCTCTCAAGCACAGATAATGATACCCAAAGGAAATATGTTTCTGGTTCTCATTCGTTCCTGTGTTCAACAAATGTGTTAGTTTTATTTTTCGTTCTAGAGGATCAAAAGCTGCTTTTCTCATTTGCTTAGTTTTTAATAAAAGCTAAATGAGATTATAAAGTATGTATGTAGAGACTCTTCTTCAGGCAAGGTTTTGAAAATTAAGATGCTTAAAAGCAGAAACTATGTATATAATTTCACATCTCCAAATTCAACTGTTTTTTACCCAGAAATTATGGAGTCTCATTAGCATCTCTGATTTCAGCCTGAAAAAGCCTTTTGTGCTTAAGACCTATTGGTTTTAATGGACTTACATGTATGTTTTTTAAATTAAGCTCATGCTCAGGAACTTTAACAGTCCTGATGGTCTGTAATCTACATTGATTCTGCCTTATCATATTTTTTTTTAACATATGTATGTGTACCAAAGGCAAATTTAAAAAAAAAAAAAAAAA
>WBNM01041217.1:193747-240699 GCA_013399055.1 Ramphastos sulfuratus
GTGATAAGTTCCTGAAGAAGATATTTCAATTCCACAACAGGATTTAGGAACGTGCGTCCAATATTTGATTTCTGGTTAGATCCTCAGATCTATTTGCTGAACTGCTACAGCATGCTTAAAATGTCTCTGTTTTCAGTGTAACATCTGCCTGAGTTTTGTCTCTGATGAGTTTGCTGCCTCTCCTCCAGGCCAAGCTCAATATAGCATACTGGAACAAGGCATTTAGAATGAGCTACCTGTGCACATCTGTCACCTCTTACAAACAATAGCTCTGAGTTTAGACTTCCCACATCAAACACCTGTTATTACATGCACATTCTGCGTGATTTGGAGGACAGGCTCGCTTGAGCCTACATCCTCTGTGTGTTTACAAGGAATGGACAAACCACCAGACTCTAACCACTCGGAATTATTTCCTCTCATTCTCTTTTGGTTCATATTGTACAAAATTCTTAAAAACTTACTGACAGGAAAGGGTCTCTCCTACTGGTGATTAGTAGGCATTCCATAAGGATGAAAACAGCAGTCTCCACCTGTTTCCTGACATATTCCTGTAATAAATCAAATGTTCAGTATCTTTCAGGCACCTTTTTTTTTAAAAAAAAGGCTGTGGGCCAATGATGAAGAATAAAAGAATCTTAAAATTTTATTTTGCCCCAAATTCTTACTTCTATCACTGATCAAAGAGAAGCTGGAGTCTGGCAAAGATTAGAAAAGAAAGTCTTTGCTACAGATAAATTTGCCAGATTTATGTAGACTTTCATTTTTTTCAAAGAAGCAGACTAACTGTGGCACTCTGAAGGGAGAATCAACCTTAATGTCTATGCTCTTGAGCTCTGCAGTGGGCTGCATGCAGGCACATCTGTGCCCCTTTGCAGAGCTCTATTGACTTCAGCAGGGATTCGTGGAGACGCAGTATGACTCGCAGCTGCTGCACAATGCCACTGCTAGCTACAGTTAATCATTAGAGTCTGGTCTATGAGTTATTTCATGTGCCTACAAAGACATGGTTAAGACAGATCCAGGTAGCAAAATTAATCTCCATTGAAATGTAAATCTCTCAATAAAATAGGTTTTGATAACTTACGCTACCTTGCTAATCCTAATGCACCTCCCTTTTAGATGCCCAAGATGAATTCTTTTACAAATTTCATCATTTCATCTTTTTATCCCAGAATGATACTTCTGAATTGCATATACTGATTTAAACAGTAGTGATTGTACTTTCTGTAATGTTCCAATTCATTCTCAAATTTTTGGACAAATGCAGATATGATAATGAAAATTAAAAGGTATTATTTTAGAATATTACAATTCCAAGAATTAATTTGATGGGAAACTGACTTTTCTTTGTCTCTGATGCTCCCCTAATAAACCTGATAGATGCATTCACAGTCTGAAGGTGACTTTCTTGCTGCAACTTTTAGACACCTAGGAATATTTTTGTTCACTCTTGGTACCTTCCTGGCCCAAAATACAATGGTAGTTGAAGGAATGACAGAGAATAGGTACTCTGGGGAGCAACCACTATTTGGAGTGAGTAGATCAAGGAATGACCTTGGCAAGTGTATGACATTTGCTGCATTGTTGGCGTCACACTTGTACTTTTTTAAGCAAAGGCATTAGGTTTATGACAAAGTATATATCAATCACTTATTAGAAAATAAAATACAGACAGGAAAAAAAAATTAAAAGCAGTGTGACAGATCCCTTTCCAGGACTCATACACTTCACGTTTCCATTGGGTCTGTGTCTTGACTGTCAAGGACTGCTGCTCAGAATCTGCATTTGTATAGGAAAGTTAGGGGATTTATTTTGTTTTGACCCTCAATTAGCATTAAGCTGTAAAACCATCTCATCCTCTAAATGTGTCATTTAATGTATCCTAATAGTGAAAACATGTTGTTTTATTGTTATATATGCCTTTTCACCAAATAACAAAACGATTTGGCTTTAACAAAACATACAGTAGTTGCATAGGTCACTGTACAGTACTGCTTGTTGTAATTCTAGCTTACAGTAACACTTGTCATACAGCAGTGACTTCAGGAAACATGCCACAGACCATCCTGGATGCTCATCAGCTTCTGAACCCAGTGGTGACAAAGTATGGGCTGAGTGTTGCACAATGTGATAGACTTCAAGTGAGTGGAGAGAGGTGCTGTGGTACACACCCTAGTGGGGAACAACTCAGGTTCCCCAGTACATGCTGAAATTGATGGGCTGGTCAGGCACTATCTGTGGTCATTTAAACTTTGCAAAAGATATAAAACAGTGAAATGCAGGGAAGAGGGAAAAACAAACAGAACCCCACCAAAGTTAGATGTTTGCTCTCTATTAAGCAAGCATCTTACTCCTTTTGACAATATGCAGTTAGTAGAGGAGGAAATTGATGGCTAAATAGTAGATGGCTAAAGATAAGGAAATAAGATTCCTTCCCTGATCGCTAGTTAATGCTTGATTGCAGCTATTGGATTATCTTAATGTAATTGTTCCTTTCATTAAAACCTGCTCTACGTAGCTTCTCTAGTCTTAACAAGTGTTCTGTTCCAATGGCGTAAGTAGGGAAAAAATAAGGAGATGTAGATATACTCTTCCATCTCCTGAAATTTCTTGCAAATACTATCTAATGCTTTTTTTATTACAATATAAGTAAATTTAAACTTCTTTTTTATATTTTTATTGTACTGAATCCTGTTAAGGACAGTTACAAGACATGGCAAGACACAGAAGGAAATTTGTTTGGAGTTTAAAATGTTGCTTGTTTGTTTGTTTGTGTTCTGGTTTTGGTTTCTTTGTGCATCTTGTTGCTTAGGGCTAAAGTAGCAAGTATTTTCCAGCAGATATTTTCCCTGTTCTATTCCTAAATTTCATTTTCAGTGAAGTGTGGGCAAGAACTATTAGTTTGTGCTTTTATGGAAGCCATTGCCCCCCATAAGTGAGCAGGATTAGATGGCTGTAGCGTGGGTGAGCCAGTCACTGCTGACAGACAGGTATTATGGATATTTTGAAATCTGCAGAGGACAGGAGTAGGGTAAGTGGCCCGTTTCTGGCTTATGTAGTGGTGTTTTATGAAGGTTTTGAGCAGGACAACTGTGATCTGGGAAATAAGAGGATTCTAGGGAGCAATCAAGATTAGGAGCTGAGCTGGTCAAAAATGAAAGAGGGCTGTACTTGAGAGGCTTTGGTAAATGTAAATTCTGAGGATGGAAGAATGAGATCATCTACTACAGGCCACAAAAGACAGTATTTTCCTTTATCAAAGTGATAGAGCTGTGGTTTCTTAGAAATGAAGGTCAAAAATTTTGTTCCTGAACTTATAGAGTGGATGCCATTAAAAAGCTGGTATTTAATAATATCATATATGGTGTGTGTTCTCTAGTGTTGTGAACAAGCATGAAAGTTCCTTGAGCAACATTTGAGAGCAATCTCCCCATGGAACCTTTGGATCTGTGGCAATTTTTTTTCTGAACCACATTTATATCAAGATCATAGTTTTTACCACACATTGACACATTTATCCTAGATGATACCTTTGCGTGCATACCTTAGAAATGAAAATTAATAATTTCTTTTTATCAGGAATATTTTGAAGTATTAATCAAATAGATGTGAAATTGCTTTTGCAACCTAATATATATAACATTTGTTTTGCTACAGTCTTATGAATCAGTTTCTCTCCTATGATAAATGGAAAATTATTTAACTATCAGGTAGTATCCAAACTCATCCATCAAAACTCAGCTGATCAGCAGTACTATGGCATACTGGACTTCTTTCCTAAGAAACTGTTGCTGTTTATTGTCTTAAATGATAGCAACGTCTCACAGGGAACCAGTATGTGCATATTGAAATAATAGTAGGTTGCTGAACATTACTTAGCAGAGGAGACAGTTATTAAGAGACAGTTTAAATTAATTAATTTTGAAGTAATTTATAAAATAATAATTTATTCTTTAATTCTGTTGCTCCTATCATTTCTTAATATGGCCCATGTTTCAATGAAGAAACCTCAAACAACTTCACAAACTGTTTCTGAACTCAGGATCCCAGATTTTGCCACCTTGTGACAGAAAATCCACAAGGGACTCATCTGTTTCGAAAAATACTAAATTAATAATACTGGACAGATTTAGTAAAGCATATGCAAAGAATCAGGATGACACAAAGCAGGTGACAGTCATCAGCCTGCTTCCTACAGAAGAAAGCAGATTTCATTACATCCAGCAACTAAATATAGATATGGAGGCTCTACACCGTTTCTCCTATCTATTATATTTGTCTTCATACCTGTGGGAACAAAAAATCCACTGCTACATGATTTCATGGGATGATTTCATCATCTAAACCCAAATTAGACCTACTATCTCACAACTATCTTAATCTGCAAATTGCTTTGATTTTAATGGCTTAATTAACCTCTGATCACATGCCTGCATAAATCACATACATTTTCATTTTGGTTTGAGCAGTTACACCGTAGTTTCTACATAGCTGTGATGAAGCTAAAGAGGTATTCCATAGAAGGCATTCAATAAAGGAAGAAAAAAATGTTTATTCTCTGGGGAGATTTCTAAAGAATTAAAAAAATGCCTGCCTTGCACCGTTTTTTACTGAAGAAGAACGTCGCTTACCGCAGATAGCCCAGCCATTGGCAGATGCACTGAGGAATCAAAGCTATGTCTCTGTTGATCCTGCAGTGGCCAAGTCAGGAATAACACATGGAAATGCTTGAGAACAGATCTGCCAAGTGTAAAAGGTTGAGGTCTATCACGTCCATCTGCTCTTGCAGCTGGTGATGTGAATGAGGGGACTTTGAGTCACCACATGTCTGACATCTAAAGACATGGCCCCACAGGGAGATGGATCTCAATGCTATTTGGGGTTGAAACTAAGTGATCTTAAGGTCTCTTCTAAGTCAAACTGTTACATGATTCTGTTTGCTTCGCTAGTAGGAGCCATTAAAAAGAAATTATCTGAGATTCCTCTCTGTGTGCTCCTCAGAGATTTTAGGCAGCCCAAACTCAGAGTAAGTCCATTTAGGGAGGAAGGCTGAGTCTTCCCTCAAGCCCCAGACTATGGCTGTGCTCAATGGTTAGTAAATATGACCTAAGAAACAAGGTCCTGGTTTATGCCTCGTTTTGCACCAGAAGTCGAACCTGCGGCTTTCTCCTTTACTGAGTGGTCTGATCCTTCCAGAAATGAAGCTCTTCCCTTCACGGCGAAATTTCTGACAGCTTGGACATGTGTCACGGCCACTGCTGGACTGAGTAACTGCCAGCTCAGCTTGAAATAACAGCATTGCCAGTACTGACAGACATTCAACTGGCACAAGTCTCTATCATTCCCAGAAACTGTGTTTTCATTAAAGCAACCTGTGAGGAATAAATATGAAAACCTACTTATTTACCGCACAAAATCCAACGTTTTCTGAATCATTAAGTAGTTTATGCACTAGGAGTGAGTGTTACCTGACTTTTTAAATCTGATTTTGGTAAACCTCATTTTAAACTTGTGTTATTTTTTTTTTTTTTTAATTAGAAGCAAAATATTGTCTTTTTCTTAGAGTTTTTATTTTTCCTGGAATAATACGTTTAATATAAAACATGAAGGCTAACATTTTCTTGTAGTGAATGTGTGCTGAAAGGGGCTCATTGCAATGTTAAGGTCCCAGTCCAAAAATGGGATATGTCTTGCAAGAAAAGCATTTATAAAGCTTCATGCAGTTTCTCCGAGTTCTTTATTAATCTATTTCTTTTAGCTGAACATGGGATATTTTGATCTTTTGTAAGAAGATGTCAATTCTTTGAAGATAAAAGGTCTCTTGATGCACAACACCCTAAAGAAAACCAGATGATAAGTAATAGATTTTATCTATGAAGGAAGATTTGTAGTTACTTTGGTTTGTGCTTTGGCTCTGGTTCTTGTTCCTGTTGACCTAGACATCCTCTTTTAGTAAAGTTCAGCATTAATAGCCAGGAGGAATTATGATGTTTGAATGCAGCAAAGACTTCAAATTTCATATCATCTAGGTAGTAGAATTGCAGATTCTCTGTTTGTACTAAGGTGTATGACTGCAGCAGAGCTATGATGCTTTATATAGAGAGAGGGATTTGGACCCTGGGGAATTCATTTGTGAGTCTCATAGAAATGCCTAACTGATTCCATCTGTAATTTTACACTCTTTTCCTTTTTTCTTCCTCTTTTCTTTGTAGTCAGAGCTACCTTCAAACTGCAAGTGACGTGCCTGGGGGTCACAACCTGGATCCCTCTGCAAACTACAATTCCCCAAAATTTCGCTCAAGGAATCAGAGCTATATGAGAGCAGTGAGCACACTCAGTCAGGCCAGCTGCGTTAGTCAGGTGGGAAATGCTTGTTATCACTTTTCTTATGGGTTAATCACAGATGCGAGAGTTGTTACTAGTGGATTGTTTTAGTTTTGGTTTGGTTTTGTGGGGTTTTTTTTAAGGAAAATCAAACTGAAGATGTGAATTGTCAAAGCAGTTCAGTTCTGAGGAATGTAACTCTTTTTTTTAAAGAAAAATCACTGACCGCTAGAAGCAAAGAGAAACTTTCATACATAATATTTTCCATTTATTTCTTGTTAAAAATATGAACTTTTAACTGGCACTTTTCATTTTCAGTCTATATTAAATATTTAAATGTTAAGAGCATTCAGACTGAGCATAAGGGGTAGACTCCTACAATACTTCTCCTCTGAAAATACCTATTCTGATGGCAGTAGATGTGAGTTGCCAGATTAAGATACAGATTGAAATACTTGTGCTCCGAGAGAGCATTGATTCATCTCTAAATACCTCACTCTTCTTGGGTGAAGCAATGAGTTACATCAATCATTCTGTGTATGAGGACTTCTGAAAAGAGACATTTTCTTCCGTCCTGCTGGTTTGTTGGTACCAATTCTTGTTGAAGTGAGAGCTGAATCAGGCCTGAAGTGCAAGCAGCCTCATGAAGTATGTGCATATTCTGTTTAGCAGAGGACATTACATAACATTTCCAATGTTTCTAATATTCGTTGATCCTGACATTTCTTCCCTGTGTTACTTCATGACAGGCAGACCCTGCTCTCTCATCAGATGTTTTACTTTATTTCCCTTTGACTATTAAGTGAGGCACTGAAGGGTACAGTAGCTTATTATACACAATAGTTACGTTTTTAAAAAATCTTTTTAAAGCAATTTTATATTAATTCACATTCAATTTGTACTGCATGGCTATTCAGGCCTGGATTTAACTCATCTAACCTGAGGCTTTTAACTGAGGCAACAGCTAAAGCTTCCTCTGTCATTAACAGAGTGAAAGAGTTTCTTCCAGGACAATGCACATCCCAAGTGGGCTGAGAGCCCTCTGGAAATAGCAGTCAGTCTCCACTGACTGTGAGGAGCTGGGAGGGACTAGTCATCTGATTAATGCCCTTCAGTCAAATTCCTTAATTTATGTGGGATAAATCTAAGTATAATCTTAGACAGCACATAACAGAATTAGAAACAGAGAGTCAGTCATTTTCCAAAGCTTTCATTATTTTTCAGAACTCCCCTGTGAAACTTGTCCCCATCATTCTCATGCCTTGATTTTCATTATCCTAATTTGGCTCTTCCCTATTTTTATTACACTCTGGTTTTGAGAAAGTTTTGCCAGAATTACATTCTGCGTTCAAAACAAATGCTGTTGGCTGTCACTTAATGATGTTATAATATAGAACTATTTTAACATCGTCTGCCTCTTTGACCATGTCTGTGTGTAGAAATGTTCACTGGGCTGTCCATGACGATTAATTGGTTTTAGCTCTGGTTAAAATTCTTCCTTCCAATGTTCATTACCTGGAAAGATGCCCACAATAAATTTCATTTGCAGGTAGATTGCTCAATTGCCCAGATTAACTGAACTTGCGGGATATAGTTCCTTACTTTCTTCTTCAGTCTTCATTAACCTATGGAATTTTGTGTCAACCACATACTTCCTAACTCACAGTCCAGCTGTTTCCAGACCAGTAATAAATGAATTTAATAAATACTACACAAAGTAAATGTATTAAAGTTCCGAACCTTTGCTACCTCCTGTTCTTTTTCCGTGACACCATCATCTCAACCCACCTACATAACAGCAGGTTGTGTGATTCATGACATTTGTAATGTTTTTGTTTGTTTGTTTGCTTTGTGGGATCTTTCCTTTTTAATTCTTGGTAAAGAAAGATGCTGGGTTCCATGGTTAATATTTCTAATTTAAGTTTAGAAAACTTCAATTTTTCAATGGGAAATGACCTTACTTTCAAAGAAGTGGTTAGGACTAAAAGTGTTTATGGACTGCATTACCATAAATTTACTGATCAATTATGTATGCAAAATATTTCAGAGTAAGATTTTTTTTAAATCTTTTTGAGATTGCATTAGTCTACTTACCTTTATTAGAAGCAAATTTTATGGAGGGTAATATAATTCCTTTCAGAAGAGATTTAGTAGCCAAAATGTCTTACATGAAATTAAAATATCAGTTATTCATTATCATCAGCAGTTTCATATGAAAATTCCATTTACTTAATCAGGATCCTAAAACATTTGAAACATTTCCACTCACTCTGTTCCCATAATGAATAATGTACTAGGAACAGTAATAATGAAAAATGCACATAGCAGCCTTATAGGAAAAGTAATACCAATTGGATGTGCTGTTTAGTGATGCTACGAATTTAATTTGGTATTTATACTGATTCTGATTTCTAGCACTCTCCTTTTAAAAAAAATATTATTGGGAGGCTGTGTCAGGCAGCCACGCATTTGGCTGTCCAATGTTAACTTCCTGTCTCATTTTAGATAAAACATCATTTTGAATTATTCAGGAACACTTACAGGCAGTTAGGGCTGATTTTAGAGAAGCTGTTAAAAATTATCTAGGTGGAATTTAGGCAGTCATTTTCAAAGTGCAATATACGTTTCCCTGCTGAGAGGCTCCCCAAGGCTGGCCAGCCTGCCTAAACCCTGAAAGCTACCTAAAAATGTGCAGCTCTCCATCATCCCCAGCCTGTAAGGCAGGGTCAGCAGATAGATGCCAGCTCCTGCCCAAGCTTTCTAGTGAGCTGGAGGGTGGTGCTGAAATCACCCAAGGGGTCAAACTGGTAGATGGTACATGTAGGCAAATCCAGGGTGCCCCTGCCAGTAGGCAGAGTTCATCAGCACACCTGGTGGTGGAAGTATCGGACTTCAAATAATGCTGCTGAAGAAAGGCAGTGGTAGTGGCTGCAGCTCATTTTTCCATAATAGTTGAATGGCTAACCAGGGAATGAGTTTGACTTTGGGACACTTCCTGGCTAAAGGTGGTCGAAGCATGACTTTCTCATCTTGACCACTTTTCACTCTATTTCAGACAATGGTGGTTCTTTCACAGGCTTCACTGGACACAACTTTAAGATGCAGTATTTCTCAAAGTATTCAGAAGCAGCACCTCCTCTGAATTTACACATCTTCAAATATGAAATACTTCCTTGAGCCTTGCCGTGCAGGCTAAATGCCCACTTTGCTGATAAGTGAGGAACCCAGGCAATCCACGCTCACCTTTTGGGAGCTAGTATTAATATAGCTGATCTCTGTTTTCCCATCTTGGCAGAGCATGAATTTCCATCAGCACAGAGTGATCTTGTTGGATTGTAAATACACTCCTCTCGATATGCCAAAATATTAAATGTAAAATTGGTTGTAAAATGTGTGATGTATTTACATATGAACAACTGATGTAAGTTTAAAAAAATGTGAGTGTGATCAGAAGGGATTACTACACTTTAACTATTTGCTAAAACAGTTCTTCATCAATGTACAGGTGTCCATTTGAGATGTTGAGGCCGTGATGATCACAAAAAAGCAAGTCAAAAATCAAATGCATTGTTGTTGTTTATTCAGATGAGTGAAGCAGAGGTTAATGGGCAATTTGAATCGGTGTGTGAATCAGTGTTTAGTGAAGTTGAAGCTCAGGCAATGGATGCCCTTGACCTCCCTGGATGTTTCCGAACAAGAAGCCACAGTTACTTGCGTGCCATTCAGGCAGGCTATTCCCAAGATGATGAATGTATACCTGCGATGGCATCTTCCAACATCACCTCAACTATCAGGTCAACCACAGGTAAGCAAATCTATACTGACCTTTCCACTATTCTGCACGTGAAAATATGTCATCTTCTTTTGTAAAAGAATGTTTGGCACTGGAAGCAATTTCCCTGTGTAGTGATAATATCTGATACTAATATTCCTGGGTTTGTACTGTACCATTGTGGCTACAGCTTGAAATAGGCTCCTATCGAGAGAATCCTGCAAGCATACTAGAATGGACCTGGAGTTTTGTCCTCCATTTCCTGTACATAAAGTCATCCAGGTGCAAATATAACAGTCAAAGTGCAAACAGTATCATTTAGATATTGTTAGACATTTAGGTACTTCTGTCTGTCAAGTAATTGATCTTCTAAATGAGATCAGTTGCACTGATTCACTTCACATCGTTCACTTTTAGGATTCTTTAACATTCTTCTGGCAAATTACTTTTCTCCTAGTGGGTGCTTAGCAAAGATGATATTTTTATTCATTTTATAATGCCAGTGTTTAGTATTGGTAGAGAAAAGATTGCACAGATAACAGTTAAATAATTAAAATGAAATCTATAATGAATAGATCTTTGTTAAGTGAACCAAATTCGCTTCTACGTTTCAAATATGCTAATGTCAGTTCCTAATTATGATACTGTCCTTAACACCTACTATTAAATTGCACTGCATGCTGCCCAGCTACAAAAAGTAAAAATAGAGCTCAGAATGTGTCATGCAAAAATGCTCTTTAATTTATTTGCTTCACATATCTGTTGTATAACAGAGCAGTGGGAACTTAGAAAGGAAGTAAGCTGAAGTTGAATAATGTAAATTTACATTCCAGAAGCACCATAAAATGTTATTTTGTCTTAAGCGTAGTATTTTAATTGCTATAAATAACTTACTGAAAAAATCTGAAGTTGTAGCTCTCAGCATTACCTCTAGGGATGTTTCCATCCTTTGTTTAATAGAGATGCTATCATGATATAAAATGAGATTTTATTGCTACTCCAGAGACCAATTTTCATCTTTGTCACATAGCACTGCGTGATTATTTTGAAGAAACATTCCATGGCTAAAGACACAACCGAATATCTGTCTCAGTGTCTGACTCCAAGCACTGAATTGGAATACTTTCAATATTACTTTTCATTACCAAGCTGATTGGTTTTAACCTACACTGGCTTGACTATATACTGGATAAGCCAAAAATTCTCACTGAAAGGAATTTATTTTCTCTAGAGCAATAAAACTGAATAATAGAATATGTTTGGGAAAATAACCAGATTAGGCAGTAAATATATTTGTATTCCAGTGCTTTCATGTGTATGAAAAATGGTTTGTGTTGATTAGCAGTCTAATGGTTAAATACTATGGTTTTGGAAACTTTAACCTTCATTTCACACACGGCTTCTCCCATATCTCAGAAATAATTTATCAGATAGATTTTCTTACCCAAATATGTATTCTTTCTGCTTTGTTGTGGTGAGGCGATATTGACACTGTGGAGAAAAAATTTGCTTTGACATGCTTTCCTGAACCAAAACTGTTTCTAAGCCTATGGACTGTATACACTTCTGAGTGTGGTTCTGTATTCAAAATACTTTCTCTGCACCACTGAGCAAATTTGTCCTCAGCTTCTGTGCAAGATAAATATTCAAATTAGAAATCTTTATCTGATTTACAAGAAAAGTGAGGATTATATGATTTGCTATTAATTGAAAACCTAGTTGCCAAATAAGTTCTCATTTTTAAATCCCCAGGAGTACTTCTTCCATATTTCCCTTTTAGCCCCTATCGCTTTGGAGGGAGACGCTTCGTTTTCTATCATGACTATAATGCAAAAAAAATATTCTTATATAGAATCATAGAATGGTAAGGTTGGAAGGGACCTCTAAGATCATCCAGTTCCAACCCCCTGCCATTAGCAGGGACACCTCCCACTAGAACAGGTCACCCAAGGCTTTGTCCAACCTGGCCTTGAACCCCTCCAGGGTCTTTGATCACATTTGGTGATTCTGTGCTCCACAACCTCCCTGGGCAACCTGTTCCAGTGTCTCACCACCCTCACTGTAAAGAACTTCCTCCTAACATCCAGTTTCAATCTCCCCTCTGCCAGTTTAAACCTATTGCCCCTTGTCCTGTCATTGCAAGGTCCCTCAGCGTCTCCTCAGAGGGCAGTGCTCCAGTCTCTCTTCGCAGCCCAGGCACTGTGGCGCTGGATCCTATCAGTGCCACGGCTCCTGCCTCAACACTCCCAGAGTGCTCAAGTGCTGTCCCCTGCCACAGCCTCAGCCTGGCCATGGGAGCTTGGCTGGAGGGTCAAGCCCCTCTCTGAAAGCTGTAGAAGCAACTGCCTGAAATGTAAAAATTATGTCAGCAGATATTTGACATTTATAGAGGCTTCAGTCAAATGTCATAAGGTCGAAGTTTCACATCAGCCTTCAGTTCTAATTCAGTCTTTTGAATTCCTAGGAAAATTGCATTAATTCCTTTTTTTTTTTCCTTCTAACAAACAACAAAAGTTTCTTTGTTGGCAAAGAAACTAAAACAGTTTCTTAGAGAATTAACAAGCATTGCAATTTAATTATTACTTGAAATTTTAGTAGTAGAGGTCATGACTGCCTCTTATCGAGCAAAACACTTAAATCATAACACGCAGGCTTAGCTAAAAGTTAACTCATGTAATATAAAATGTAAATATAAAATAAAAAAGTAGTACTTGATCTATGAATTCAATTACAGAAATATGGAATATGTTTTTACAGTTTCCTAAAATGTTCCTAGATGCATTAACAGCTTTCAGAAGGTAGGAAGGTTGCAACTATAATGAGTATTATGTGGGACAACATTAATGGACTCTGCTAACAGAGTTTTCTAATAGATGTAAAAAGAGCTACCAGTAAGTAACCCTTGTATGTATACAGCTTTGCAGAGGAAGTCCCATGCTTCATTGGTAATATCTCTGGTACTAATAAACACATAACATAGGTTAATTATTTGTGGAACCAGACTTCTCTATCTCTGATGGAGGCTGTGTGACAAGGCATAAGCCACTACCTGTTGCCCCAGGTATAAATGAATGAGACAAAGGGCAATGAAGAGGAGGCAGGCAGCACTGTCAGCACACTGTATGCTAGACTGGACTCTGTGTGACCCCTACTAAGACTCCTATTTCATTGTGATTAGGGCATTTCTAGCCATTCTGTTTTCGTTTTGTAAAGAGATAATGAACCCAGTAAGAAATATTTCATGTTAAAAGCTCTGAATGACAGCGGCTGCTTTCTGTCTCTGAACTGTATCCAGTTGCAGCTGTCAGATGCACAGCTGAGGAAATACAGCTCCAGCTGCTGCTGCCTCCCACCTTGTCCCTCCATCACAGACAACATGTAATTTCCTGAATGACATGTCAGAGTGCAGTAGTCACCCTAACTGCTACTGCCTTACATCTTTGTTACTCTTGAAAACAATGCTTCACTTTTCATGAAGAGTTCATAAAATCTGGGCCACTTTTGCACCTAGTGCCATCTTGCCTCCCTGTTTTCTAAGTATGTTTGCTTGTGTATATGCTATGCTGTCAGTTTGGAAGGCTCCTTCCTGGTAATGTCTGGGTAGTGTAGCAGAGTGATTCGGGGACTTATGCAAGCTACCTGAGGTATTGGAGATGTGTCACCACCACCTCTGTGTGTAGTGAGCCCTGGCTCTGTGTTGGGAAAGAGTACACTGGGCTGAGAACAGTGCCACAGTCAGATGTGAGCCCAACTGCAATACCTAGGCTGTCTGACTGAAAAGTAATTTCAATACACTTGTACAACACTGACTTGTACCATGAAAACATAACCAATGAGGAACTCTGGAAAATGTTAACCCCTCTCTTTGTTGTTTCCCCATTGATCAGGAGGGTCAGCTTATTTTTGTTATATCTAGAGGGAGTTCTGTACATGAGAGAGAACTCCCTTATATCTAGAGGGAGTTCTGTACATGACTCACTTCATATTTTATAGAATATCTCAGGATGTTTCCTCACAGGTTTGTTTTTTTTTTTTTTCTGCTGGTGTTGTTTATTTGTACTATGAATGCAGAAGTACATAGTGGATTGCAGTGATACTGAATGATTATCTGTTGTGAAACATGGGAAAAACCCTTCTTTGAGACAAAGCATTATTTGGTATTTGTACCTTTGGCCATCCAAGATAACCTGATGCAGAGATGTGGCACTGAAGTTTAGCACCAAACTTGGTAGAGTTATATAGTGGTTGGACTCAATGATCTTAAAGGTCTTTTCCAAATGAAACAATTCTATGATTCTATGTTCAGCTCGGGGTGGGGGGGGGCACACTCAATTTCTCCTAGTGGTGCTATTATATATTGTATAAAACACTTTCACCTTTGTTGAGAGGGACACTGCTGCTCTAGCCTGCTGCTCAGGACATTCACTCCTCAGGTGGGATATCTGTTCAGTGAATATTGATTTTATGTGTAAATTGAAACAGCTAAAGCAGAAAAGACTAAGTATCTTGTAAGGAGGAACTGAAGCACTATAGTCAAAGGTACAAAGTCCTCCTCCACCAGCAAGCACTGACTGTGACCTCAACTAAGTTCTTCAGCTTTTAGGCTGATGAAAAGGGAGCATCATTTTCAGTTTCTTAAAACTGCTTCACATTTTCCTCTAACACATTTTTTTTTGGCTACAGCTGTATTTTTTGATGAATGGATTTGATGAATGGAAAGAATTCCACCCAGCTGTACACTTCAGCACAATGAGAACTGGGTCACAGTACATAAAGGCATCCTGGACTTCTGTCCAATGTTGTCAGTTCAAGATCACTTATCTCACTTCATGGATCTCCAGCTGATCTTGAGAGAAACTTAGCATGAAGCAGTGCTGATTTCAGGGGATATAGTTACTTGTCTTACATAGCCAGTACACTGCATTAAAATTACTTTGTTTTTTATAGAAAATGCAGCATAATGGAATGCATACCTCACGTTATCAAATTCATACTTGGTAGCTCTACTAAACTCATGCTTACTAAAGAGTACACTGAAAAAGATGAGAAGTAGATAGTAGGATTTGTCCATTTTGCTTCTTCCAGCCAATAGGACTGTGCTTGGCAATGAGTAAACTTCAGAGAATTTCACATTTACTGAACACTGAGCACTAAGTACAAAACCAGTTAATGCAAACAAGGTCACACTGCATGAGAGAGTTTTCAATTACAGCTCATACAATTGCTCAGAATGCCTGAGGAATTGCAGGTTTCCTTTCTCCTGACTTAAAGCTATTTTCAGCTCTCCATTTTCTAAATAAAGGGCTATGTAGTGTGAATTTTTAGAGCACGTTTGATATTCAGCCTTAAAACACTCATTGCCAAAAAGTACATTGCATGGTCGAGTACCTACAAACATAAAGGAGTGAGAATATGATCATTCATTGATAAGTTCTGTTGTTCCACAGCACAGCTACCCCTGCAGACTCCAAAAGGACTGCTTCTCTAGTTACAATCAAACCACTAGTGGCAGTAATTTTTGGGGCTTTTTTCTTTCTTTCTTTCTTTTGAGGGGAGGGGTTTCAAAGATATATGGATACCAAGGGCAGACAAAACTTTAAGTCATGTAGTAGGACCATACAGATCTAGGAGAGTTCAGTGAAGGGTCACCAAGAAGACTTTGGGTCATAAGCATCTCTCCC
This sequence comes from Ramphastos sulfuratus, assembly GCA_013399055.1. NCBI lineage: Eukaryota > Metazoa > Chordata > Aves > Piciformes > Ramphastidae > Ramphastos > Ramphastos sulfuratus. The sequence continues at coordinate 209,528 of WBNM01041217.1, forward strand.
ATGAGGAAATGATAAAAGAGCTGGAATTGTCCAGCCCAGAGAAGAGAAGACTTATAGGGGATTTTATATATGCATGTAAATATAAAAACTGGAAGAGCACAACATGCTTTATAATCAATCGTTTCATGATTTTTTTTATTTCCTCAAGAATGAGACCTTCATTCCAGGTGGCTACTTGGATCTTTTTAATCCAAAGCACTATAGCTTTGGATTAAACACAAAGCTAGGAAAAAAAACCCATCAAATTGAGGGGAAACATAGGCATATGAAGCAACATATCCGCAGTTTGCATTTTATATTTCCTGATATCCATTGCTAAGTAATAGCTAGCAGGGGTATCCACAACAGTGGTATCCTTGGTGTCAAGTGACAAGATTAGAGGAAATTGTTTCAAGCTGCACCAGGGGAGGTTTAGGCTGGATATTAGGAAATAGTTCTTCACTGAAAGAGTTATCAAATATTGGAATGGTCTGCCTAGGGCAGTGGTGGAGTCACCGTCCCTGGAGGCATTTAAGTAGCATGTGGACCTGCCACTTAGGGACTGTGTTGGGTCAAGGCTTGGACTGAATGATCTTTGAGGTGTCTTCCAACTGCATGCGTTCTGTGATTCTGTATGTTTAAAACCACAACATTGTAAGTCCAAATAAGATACAGAAGGTTGTTTTCTCAATATTATTTGTCTGTTGACTTTTCTTAATTACTTTTGGGACTCCATGGAATTATCTGGCACTCTAACTCTCTGCAGGAAGCATACTATATATCTGTGGGAGCACTTGGGGATCCTGAGTTAATACTCTGATGCTGTGCCAAGTTGTGTGTCTATACTGTGAGAATAAATCTTGTACTAACAAATGATGAGCCCAGTTCTACACTTGGATATGCACACTTCATTTTCATTGCTCTGAATATATCTGGGGAGTATAATTAATCTCTCATTCTTTTAAATATATTGAAGTTCTGCTGCTGTGCTGACACTGCCCTTTAATAATAGTGGAAACACGGTGGAAATGGCCAAAGGAGTCAACGGGATGAAGGTAACACAAGAAGTTCAGCAGAGGATGGCCAAGGAGCCACTGTATCTGCTGATAAGCTTGGGTTTCCCTGAGATAGAGTAAGACTCTGCTCATTGGGGCTGCCTGGCCTCTTCAGGCTGATGAGGCATGAAAATAGTTGGAGCAGTAGCCAAGAGCTTTTCATAATTTTCATTCTCCTTGGTACAGATGATCTGCAGAGGCAAAGATAAAAAATGAAGTCACTGCCTTCCACATTTAAAAAATGTGTAATGAGTGTTTCTCCTTTGCTCCTGCTGTTATATCCTGCTTTACATAATTCCTCCATAACCTATTAGATTTGCCAGACAGCTGGTCCTTTCTTTATTAAAAAGCACACTCATAGTCCCTCCTCTAGCAGAGTCTGGCTTAATAGTGGTTCTCTGGGAACTGTTTTCACAGAGTTTTCTTGGCTTCATTTTCTGTATGATATTCTACATGGAAAAAAAAAAATTTAAAAAATGTGTAAGAAAGAAAACAAAATCATGCAAGGAAGGTGATTCACTGGTCAGTGTTTGAAGCCTTCCTGACATGACAGAAGCTAGCAGGGGCAGAGGTAAATCTTAGCCCAGCTATTTAGCTTAAGGTTGCAAGCAGGTTTTGTCCTCAGGTGGGTCTATGCAGCTGGGCAAAGCTCACAGGGTAGGTGAGCCTCTTAAGGAGTTTCACAAAAGCTCCGCATGTTTTCAGTCCTGGTTTCTGTAGAAGGCCTAAGAAAGAGAGCTGCACTTCAAAATAACAGTAAACTCATTTACAGCAAGTCAGGTCTTGCTTCTATAGGGACCCTTCTGTTTCTAGAATGTCCACTGGCTAGGAAAGTAATTTCTAAAAATATATTATCAGGCATTTAGGGAGGCAGCTTCAGATGCTTTCACTGCTGTTCTGCCTTGTGGCAAGTACATTTTGATTAATGCTTGCCACTTACAAATGTTCTTCTCCTGAGAGACATTATTTCTAACTTGCAAAATTGTCTTTTCTGAAAAAAAGCCTTAAAATGTACTTGAAACCTTTTTTCCAGAGGGTCAGAGTAAATAAAGACACTAGATTTGGTGACATTCCTAGGCCATAAGGATGTAGAAGTAGCCTTTGGGCAGACAGATTAGTTGATGGTGTGGGGTTCACCTCCAGATCATGTAATCTAAACAGAGATGCTTTCATGTAAATGCAATGTCTTAACTTTCATAAAAATAAATTCAAATTAGTTCAAAGATACTTGTCTGGTACTGTTTGGGACATTTATGGCATCCACATGAGACCTATGAGAGAATTGCAATCCTTCTGGACAAGCAGCTGTAGGCTGGGCAGGAAGACCTAGGACCACTAAAAATGTATTAGATATCTAAGTTTAAGTGTGTTTGAATACAGTGTATGGATCCTATTGTGCACCAACAGAGAGTTAAACCCCTGCCTACACTACAGTGTCTTACACTTACCTAATTGCATCCTGATATTTACCTACAAACTCACTGAAAGGACAAGATTTAGTCTTAGTATGTAGTCCATTAATACATAGACCTTGGAAACCACAAATACCAAAGCAATCCAAGCAGCTCATTACTACTGCTCAAGAGCAACCAGAGGGCATCCAAGCAGGAAAGATTTAAAGTTTGAAGTGAGTAACCTGTCACTTCCGAGACTGAGAACCATCTGAGACTATCAAGAACATATCAATGAGTCATGATTTTTATATCCATTTCTTTACCTTTTGAAATAGTTCTTTGTACAGAAAAGTACATATATTTCCACTCTTTGTCTCATTCCTCTAACTGTAAAAAGAAAAAAAAATCAGCATTAAAATTTCAGTCATAAAAATTCGTCTCACCTAAGAAGTGTATCTAAAATGTTAACTGTCAAACACAGGCGCATGAATGTCCTAATATAGTCAATGAAATGTGAAATGAAATCTCCTTTAGGATTGGTATCTGCTACAAATAAACTCGTCATCTGGATGTCCTTACTTCTGTTTCCTGCAAAACCAGTCTACAATGACAGCACTGTAGAGCTAGCTGGCTTCTGTGAATATGAAGTCAGGCCTATTCAAATTGCATTATAAGATGAAACCAAAGATTAAATTCTAGTCCAGCTGAAAGCAAGGATAAATGAGAGAGCCATGCTCTGATTTACGAGTTCGATTGCTCAAAACCCAGCAGCATCATTTGCTGCAGCCTGCAAGTAGTTCTTTGAGCACTAGTTCTGCACTGATACTGACTTCACCTGCATCTTGGGTGAAATGATTTCCTGATCATTGCTTGTACTGTTACCAATCTCGAAAGTGCACTGTGAACTTGTGCCCAGACTTGCAGCTCTCTGTAGATTAAAAGAATGATTTAAAGGTATTGAGTTATCTTTACTTTTTTTTTTTTTTTTTCAGTAATTTGAATTGTTTTAATGCAGGACTATTTTCATAATACACTTTTAAAAGTATTCCACTCTGCAACACTTCCTTAAGATTAACTGCACAATTTGTTTTTCTCATCCTCCTGCATTTGGAATTCCTTACTGTAAGTTAAAATCACAAGCTGACCATAGTTACTGTAAGAATGACAATGGAAGATATACAAACAAAGCCAATGCTAAGCCTACATAATATGCTTGTGAGTGGGTTTAGGAGGCTATTGGAAATTGTCTTCAGTGATATGAGGGTATGTGGGAGGCCAATAAGAGATACTTAAGTACAGAGTTAGAGCAATATTTATTTGATTATATTGGAAATTTTTATTATATTGGAAATTTTTTTCAAATTTTCTCTTTTATTTATACATGAGAAGAGTAGTCTAGTAGCATTGACTCTTAGCTTTTGGAGCTCTTTTTTCTCTTTGTCTCTTACTGCTCTAATGATGGGACAAATGCGATCTGTATCCTGCAAAGCTGGGTATGTATTCTGCAAACAGAATACAGTTAAATGTACATTTTTCCTTCTTACAACCAAAAATTGGAGATTATGTTTTTCAATGCAACTGCAGCGTTTTGGAGGGATATAGGAACTGTTTATAAGAGCAAAATTACTATCAGCACTTTGCCTTGACTTCTAGAAGATGCTGGTTAGGCTATAATTTCTCGCTAATTAACTGATCTAAAATAGAACCTTTTGTAATGAGTCCATCAGCAATGCATGAGGTTTGTATTGCCCACATCTCTTTTAACTTTGGCAAAGGCTTACACTTTCTGATCTTGATGTCTTGTTTGATTTGCATTTCTGTTTTGAGACTAACATTAATTACACTGTCAAAACAGATTTTATCGTTTAGGTAACATGGGCTGCCTACAGACCTAAGTTTCCTCATTGTGGAGGTAACAACTTACATACAGAACAACTTGATTACAGTAATTTCTTTTATATCATTCTCCTCCTGGGAGATTGTAGTCTGTACTTAAATTCCAGGGTTTTTTCCAAATTTAATGGTCACATTTCCACTTAATTGTTAGTTTCCTGTACAAAATCAGATAGATGTAGAATTTAAGCCTTAAAGAATCTACTCTGAATATTGAATCTAACTCAATGCACACAGAGATTTTAATTTTTTTTTTTCTTTTAGAAAAAATTGAATTCAGTAAATTTCCCTTACCCCAGGAAATTCTGATTGAGGTTATGTGTCATGCTAATGTTTTCATTCTTTCCTCATAAATGCTATCTAGATTCTGTCCAAAACAGATGTTTAAAAAATAGCATTTCCATAGAATTTCCTAGAATTACGGAATGATTTCTGTTGAAAAAGCCCTTCAAGATTGAGTCCAATCATGAGGCTAACATCACTGTGGCCGTTAAACCATGTGCCATGTCTTCAGGTTTTTTTATATGGATTCATATGCTATTTTGAAAAACTCATTTGAAGGATCATACATAAAATAGCAGAAATCTTGCTGGTGACAATAATATGCTATGCTGAGGGCCCAGACCCTGAGTTTGTGTGAATTGGTCAGATTCTGCTGACTTCGATATCAACATCTTCAATGGGATTAACAACATGTCCAGGGCCTAAACTGCACAATCAATTTAAAAGCTACAGAAATACAGAGGATTTGCTTTCAATACTCCTGTGGAGCTACTAAGGGTCCTTGGGCCAAGCTATTACTAGCTGCTATGTAGCAACTCCAGTAGAAGGCATCCAGGCACAGGAAATTGGGATTTGGTCATTAATGCAGTCAAATCCCACACAGACTTGCTTTAACAGACAGCTCACAGGGAAGCAGAGGAGATAAATTTCTCACCTTTACAGTGAAAATGGGTAACAAAAGACAGGAGAGATTACACCCTAGTGTATACTAGAGTCTTAAAAGTGCTGTCATAGGCTCAAGTTTTTGGCTGAGGTTTATTCAACCCTTTAGGCATTTCAAAATTAGATGTCCTGATCTGAGCTGGTTGTCTTTGATTCTCTTTATGGTTGATGGAGAAAATAAGACATCTGCATAAGATGATTCATTTCCTGGTAAAAGAGGCATTTAAGATGTGTGAGAATTGCCCCCAGAATTGTTTATTTTTCTCCCAGTAATTCTAAAAGAGATGAGACAACTAACTTAGACTTGGATGACTCTTTGTAAGTGACTAATGTGAGATGAGATGGATTCCCAAGTATAGCTACTCAAATACTGTCTTGAAGGTATGATATAATTAGCCGTTACTAGGAGACCCTACTGGAAAAATTGTCACAGAACAAATGCAGCATTTTGCCATTATGAAAAGAGCAACATGAGACCATCAATTAACATCTGAGTTTAGGATGTAACAAATATCCAGCTATACCTAAACAGAATACATGTAAAATGGTCAAGAAACAAGGTTAGGAATTTATAGATACTTAGCACCCAGGCAATGCTTTGAGTGAAATGCAGACCATCATATAAACTGTGCTGGCAAAACTTATCTGGGTCTATTTAGTCTTTCCAAGAAAATATCTTACCAAAATACTATTGTGAACATATCATTATTTCTTGCTGATTAATCAGGAAAGCAAGAAACAAATACTCAGTCAAAAAAAGACTCTTTCCCTACTCAGAAACTGCCTAGTCCCTTTCCTGGCTAGGATTCATTATGGAGGGCTGAATGAGAAATGCAAAGAAGCAGGAAGACAGGTTAATAACTGAAGTATCTCTCTGGTTATGTTTGAGAAAAATCTATGGAGGATTCAATTAAAATAATTAATTTAAAACAAAGTTATCTGTATACTTTCAAGCACAGTATGACATTGGTAAGTTTTAGTGATGTTTTTTGTAAGGTTTGAATATCAACCCATTTAAAAAAATCACTCCCCTTACCCTTACAAATGGAGAAACTCCTGAACATAGAAAGCTCTCAGAAATTACAGGAACTCTCAGCAGCAGAGCAGCAAGCAAAAGTGTGCACCTACCTAGAGAGCAGCAGAAAAATATTCTTATGACTTTTCTATTTCAGAATTTGTCTTTAGGAAAAAACAGATTTGCTTTGAAAAATTAAACTGGCCTGTTTGGCTCTGCTGTCTCCTTTTAATTGGAGACCGATGTCAAATGAAAGTCTATATGAAGTCTATATGAAAGGATGTGTACCAACATCCACTCTTTTAAACAGGGACATATATTCTTACTTTTGAGATCCATGGCTTGCTAGAAAAATCATCCAGGAGTTATTTTTTGTGTGGGAAACAAAATGTTTCAGAGGTTGAGTGTTCATGTTCTTAAAAGTCCCATTTGATTTCTTAATGATATTTTAATGTTCATCATTCTTTGTTTTGAGAAATGGTTGTTAATGCATCCATTCATACATTTTTATTTTAAGAGTAGCTCAGGGGTCCTGATGACCATGATGGAGCTTAGTGAGGAGGTTTCAGGGCATTCCAATGACAATCATGTTAGTTGGGACTGTAACAACCTTCAGTTTGAACAGTATTCACGGTGGTCAAAGAACTATGCTAACAGCTGAGTACTCTTTTCATACAGGCTCAAATTTAATTGTGGCCTTTCATTATGAGAAGGTCTCTCTTCCCTCTTCTGAAATAGTTTCAGGGTTAGCATTCACCCACCCTGTGCAAAGTAGATCTGGCATCAGCCTGCGTATCTGCATAGTGTTTCTTTCCATGCTGTGATTCCTCAGAGCATCCCTGTCTGCCTGCAGCAACATGCTCCTGGGAGCTCTGCCTCCGGGGCAGCTCCGCACTCCCTGCAGAGTAATTATCCTCCTTCTCAATAAACCTTCTTACAACGCAGAAAATCTACTCCTCTCCTGCTGCGTGTCATAAGGGACAGCTGTTTCCTTTAATTGATGATGCTTTCATGTAAATTCATCATCCAGTTAACTTTGTGATCTCAGCCTAAATAATGTTACTTTGACTAAGTGTTTTGGTTATATTGATTTGTAAAACCCCCTCAGGTGACTCCATCTTGCAAATGGACCAACAGCAGTGATTTATTAAAAGGCTGCCATTCGAAAGGTGTTCTGAATGTCACCTACAGCTGCTGATATTTCATCAAATGTATTACAGCTCTCCTGACACCTTTTGCCTGTGAATCTCTATGGATAACCTGAAGTTATATTTAAATTAAATTATTTTAGCTGGTTTATTTCCAACACAAACTATATCGTCACTGAAATATGGGCAGAATAACTGGCTGTAGCAACATTCACCTTAAGCAAGTTTAGTCAAATGCAGTGTAGATTAAGAGGGATATTCTGCCTTGGTCTTGTTTGAGCTACGAGCTGCCCAGGGCAGAAGGACAGAAAGGTCTTTTGTCCACAAGGGAGTGAAATAAAAACACTCGCAGAGAACTGGAGGTTAAATATGAATGCTATTTACAAATATATACAGAAATACACAAATATTCGGGGAAAAAGAATATATTCACAAATTAGGCCCAGTTCTCCAGCTGGGCCTACCAGGCCAAACCCTTCCAAAACCTCCCCCCCTGCACTCAGCCTCAGCAGCCCCAGGAGCAGGCCAAACTGACACACACACACACACTAATAGTCTGCCCCTTATACAGGGAGATACAATTACAATATCCTGTGTCTCTCCAAGGACTTTCTAGTCTCTGGAGAACTTGTCTCTATAGTTATACTAATTAACTCTTAATTTCCCTTAACCTACGACATGCCTCCAGGTATATTAATTAACTATTTGTATCTGCTTACAAATTATCAGGAAAGTTGCCTTGGAGTCCTTTTGTCTGTGTCCAAATGTTCAAATGCCAGTTCTGCAGTGCCGAAATTGTCTTCTTGGTTACTCTGCACTGTTGCCTTAACGCCTGATGCTCTGGTTCTTTTCTATGATACTTACCACTTTTATAATGTTTCTTTGGTGGTAGTAAGGTAACAGATATAAGGGCCATTCCTGCTTTAGTAAAAAAAGACCAAAAAAAATTATTAAGCTTGCTATATTAAGATAGCTTTCCAATACAACTGGAATGAAGTTTTCCATTTCTTTTTCATAATTCCATGTTTGGTTTAAACATTAAAATGATACATTTACCTCTTGTGACATCTACTTTCTTCTTGTTTGCGTTTCAGAGAAGCTATAGGTTTTACAAATTGGTAACAATGTGTTGCTTTTATTTTGCTCGAATCTTGTTGCTCAGCAGCAGGACTGGCAAGAGAAGTAGAAGGAGTGGGCAGCATATGGTCACCAAAACGCCTCAGAAAACTAAAGAAATCAGAAATACTTGGTCATCTTCTGTGAGCCCCAGAAACAACAGATTATCCAGGATTGGTGTTCTATGTGTCAAAACATGAGGCATGTCTCTACTTCATGGCCCTGCAGAGACAGAGACATGGCCACAGCTCTGGAGTTTGTAGAATGACAGACCAAAAAATGGGGAAGACATAAATCATAGCATTGTTAAATTTGGAAAAGACTTCTACGATCATCNTCCACCAAATTATATCCTGAAGTGCCATGTCTACATATTTTTTTAACACCTCCCTGTGCAACCTGTTCCAATGTCTGGCCACTTTTTCTGTAAAGAAAATTTTCCTAATATCCAACCTAAACCTCCCCCAGAGCAATCTGAGGCATGAAGCAACACTAAGGAGGTTTTATGTACTTACTTTAAACTAACGTCCACTAAGGCAAGCAAAATTTGTAAAGTAGGAAACGATGCAAATCTGACAGGGATGACAAATGAAAAAAGAAATTCAAATTCTGTTAGGAAGGGGAAAAGTTTCTTCCCACATATAATACATGGTATGTACGACTGCTATGGCCATGAATTGGACATGGCGGAAAAAGACATTACTGCTGGTAACAGAAATATTCACAGACATAATAATTTAAAAAAATTTGAAAGCGACATAAAATTTCATCCTTCAAACCTTAAGCCAATATTTATTTGAGACCTGAGACCAAGCATGAACAGTAAACTGGATTACAGGATCACTTCTTTCCTTTAGCAAGCCCCTAATGTATTACATAGTCATCTCTTAAGTCAGCAATACATAGCAAGCTTGTCTAAGACAAAGTCTTGGTCACGTTATTCGTCTAAGTTATCCCATTTACTTCACTAGAACTTCTTGAGTGATCAAAGCAAATAGAATAAGGTGACAAGATTTGCCTCACAAGTTCATGCTGCCATCCTCTTACCTACTTTTGTTACAGTCTCCAACCAGTCCCAGATTCCTATGGTTCTCAAACTGTTGTTCCAGACATGGACTCATTAACTGTGTAGAGATCGATTTTTTAATTGTTTTTTTAATTCCCCGCTCAATAGTTCATCTCTGAGACTATAACTGAAAAATTAATCTGATTTCTTCCTGCCATCTTTCATTATAAATATGTAGCCAGTTTCTCACAAACTTTGAGTCTTTCTCCAGGTTTCTTCTCCTTGTTGAATGTCTGTGGGTTTCTTAATTCCTGTTTAGTGCTCACAATCAGACAAATGCAGTAACTGTAATTCTTGGTGGCTTTAAGATACGCCACACCACCAAAACAGTCAGAAATTTCCAGCATAAAATATTTAGCTATATAGTTCTAGAAAGAAAAGAAAAAAGGAAGTGGCTGTTTCAAGTTTGCCATAAGGAGAATTTTTCTTTCTTAGAAATGTAAATGAGGATTAAAGTTAGCTATGATGGGTTGCAGAAGTTTAACATTTATATTCATTAAACACAGAAGTGATCTGCTGCCTAAGTAGTAGGGATATACTTGCTTGTGATGTTCCATTATCACATTTACCATATGTTTCATTATTCACTGCTCTTCTTTTGCAATGAGGCAGGCAGCAAAAAAACTCAGTAAATTAGTTATCACAGTGATAACTTGTCTTATGTTACAGGTAAAAATAGCTTCCTGTTCTGGATTTCACTTACCCTATTTCATTCTCTCTATTTCTAATGTTTCACAGCACTTTGATCATTTGCACCTATATTTGCAAGAGGGCATCCTGGGAGCAATATTATGGCAACTGTCTTAGTGGAAACACTCCTCAGAGCCACTGCTTGAGCTCATAAGATACTGTCTTAATTTCTGAGCTTTACAACCTCTTCCTTCTTTCATGAACTTTCTGTGTTCCCTGAAGCATATGAAAAATATTGGGTTTTTCTTTAGTCTTAACTGCTGGTTACAAAACTGACAGGAGATAAGATTGATGATAGGACAACAAAATGGCACTTCAAAAGAACACTCAGTCTCAGAATCTAAAGAGCATGTCTTCATGTGTTTTGCTGTTAGAGCAATTTAGCTCAGAGCAAGACACTCTAAATCTCTAGCAGAACTGAGGAGCATCAATAGTAATTCAAAACATGCTTTAAATGAAGACTTTTACTTTCTAGCTCTGTCTTGCTCTCTTTTATTTAAGATCACTCTGTGATTATAAACAATCAAAATTTCAAAGCAGTCTTCTCTAGGCTCACTTTTCCTATAGGCTAGCCTGGTGTTACTAGCTCAGCAGTCTCGTGTTAGCAAATTCCTAAATTGGTCCCTTTTCTCCAGAGAGCTGCAACACAGCCTCAAATTTTAAAAGAAATAGGAGAGGCACTTCTCCTGACTCATCAGTCATCATCAGCCCATGTTTCTGTAACAGGAAAAGGAACTCCTGCTGAATCTCATCTGGAGTACTGTGTGCAGTTCTGGAGCCCCCAGCACAGGAAGGACATGGAAGTGTTGGAGCGGGTCCAGAGGAGGGCCACAAAGATGATCAGAGGGCTGCAGCAGCTCTGCTATGACAGGCTACAAGAGTTGGGGCTCTTCAGCCTGGAGAAGAGAAGGCTTCGAGGAGACCTTACAGTAGCCTTCCAGTATCTGAAGGGGGCCTACAGGAAGGCTGGGGAGGGACTATTTACAAGGTCTTGCAATGACAGGACAAGGGGCAATGGGTTTAAACTGGCAGAGGGGAGATTTAGACTGGATGTTAGAAGGAAGTTCTTCACGGTGAGGGTGATGAGGCACTGGAACAGGTTGCCCAGGGAGGTTGTGGCTGCTCCCTCCCTGGAGGTGTTCAAGGCCAAGTTGGAGGAGGCCCTGAGTGACCTGTACTAGTGGGAGGTGTCCCTGCCTATGGCAGGGGGTTGGAACTAGATGATCCTTGAGGTCCCTTCCAACCTTACCATTCTATGATTCTATGAATACTTTTTGGACTCAAGTAACTCCAGTTCCAAGGTTTCCTGTGTCACTTCTGCAGTGTCTGATACATTTAACAACACTAGAAAAAGACAAACAGTTTATTATCCTAGTTTCTGGTTCTGGTACATATTGCGCTGTTTTGGCATTATTGTTATAGGGAAACATAATTATTGTCTTTATTTTCTTGCAGTTATACAAGAAATTAATTTGATTCGATTTTCCAGTACAGGAACATGGAAAGCTTTATCATGATGATTTTTTTATAGCAGTTGCTGATTTTATGAATTGTGATGTTATTTGGAGAGAAAAGAAAACCTTACATAACAAAAATGCTCTTAATAGTACTAAAACACTACAGTGGGCTTAGACATACTAGAACTGTGTGATATTAATGATGATGAAATCTAAAAAATAATTGAGCAAATTGAAACAGTATTGACACTATTCTACATCTGTAGAGCTTTCATGGATGTTTCACTGAGCCTTTTGATGCATCTTAAATGTTTTATTGAGACTTTTGCTGCAAGACAGAATATGTGCTAAACCAGCCTCAGACCTGCTCTGCTCAGCAGACTAAAAGTGTTCATTCTGCTCACTTATATATCCAGTTCTCCTCATGTTTCAGACACATTTTTTATCTATGTTTTCATATTCTCTGCATTTAAGTATATTCCACTCCAATATGTGTTCTGAAGAGGCTTACTGCAGGATAAAAAGTTACTGCTTTTGGTATTGTAGTTTTCACTTCTCGTCCAATATCCAGTAGCTTTGTATATATTGTAACATTTTTTTGCATGCCTAGAATTTCCTCTTATTAATCATGTTGTGGATATTTTTAAAACATACTTTCTGTGTAAGTAGTCAATCTTGCCTAGTTCCAGACAGAACACCTGGAAGTATTTCTAAATGTTAAAATGTATCGTGCTGTACAGTAAAAGTTCCCGAACAATATTTTGTTCCATTATATTGATCCTACTTTCTTATTGCACTGTATCAACACAGAGCCCACAATTCAGATGATAGCAAAAGGCGGAAAAAAAATATTCCTTTATGTCCCTTACCAGCTTTACCCCATGTGGAAAAAACCTCAGAAGCCCTGGTGTGTACATACTCAGCATAAATCTTAAGACACACGCACATACACACAGACAAATCCTCAATAACTCTCTTTCATTTCTCTTTCATAATCTGGGACTCCCATTTCCACCCATTGCTTCCTGGCTGAAATAAAATGTTTCTGTGGATAGCCATCTAAATCTGGGACACATTTGCAACTAACAGTGGGGTTCACAAAGAGTGCTATGTTGCACTATCTTCATTTTTAATTAGTATAATCATAATGTTAAGGTGATTTCTGTTGTGGTTTACATCAGATTAATCTTGATTTTTCCTTTTTCTTCTTTTTTCCCCCCCTAATTCTTTCCATAGCTGTAACTTATACAAGTTACAAAAAAACACCTCCACCAGTACCCCCTCGTACCACCTCCAAGCCACTGATCTCAGTCACGGCACAGAGCAGCACAGAATCCACCCAGGATGCATATCATGACAGCCGGACTCAGAGGATTTCCCCGTGGCCGCAGGACGGGCGAGGGATGTACAACTCCACCGACAGCTTGGACAGTAACAAGGCCATGAATCTTGCCTTGGAAACTGCAGCTGCACAGCGCCATGCGTCTGAGAGCCAGAGCACCTCCATACGAACCAGTGACAAGGCCATTTTAGTGACAAAAGCAGAGGAGTTTCTTAAGAGTCGACGTTCCTCTATAGGGATCCAGGTAGCCTACCATTAACATCTGTCTGTGATGAATTGCTTGCCTTCTTTCTGTAAATAGCATAGAATGAGTCATTCAGCTTCACTGGCTCTAATAATCTAACAAACAACCCCTGGCTGTTTAGCATTAATTGTCATTCACATCATGGCAGTGTGGCTGTGCAGAAAAGTCTTTGGCTAATATGCTGTACCTGGAAGAAAATGAATGAATAAATCTCTAGGGAGGTTACCTGTCATTAACACTTGATATGAAAATTATACTGCAGAGCTACAGGTGAACAGCGTGTTCATCTCCTTCCCTCCATGAATTCACAGTCCTTTTTATAGGGTTATGCCATCTTGAAAATGCTTGATTTTCTTTTTTTGTCCATTATCTTTCTCTTCTGACCTTGGAAAGTGCATAATGCTGCTGGATCTTTAAGTTGTTCTACCTTAGGTGAGCCCTCCAGCCCTTACTTTGAGTCATGCTGGGGAGAAGGTACCAAAGAAAAGAAAGAAATGTGCTGTATAGTTATAGATGGCAAGTAATGAAATAACATTAATAAGCACAGTCTTTGAGCTCTCCTCCATTAGTCTTCCCAAAAAATGAATCTTTATTTCTCCTTACAAACTGTCTGTCAGGCTGTGGAAAACTCAGTGATGTTATGTTGTTTCATCTGAATGAGATAAGATGATTCCAAATGCAAATTTTGAATGCCATCCCTTCTAGTAAATGAAAAGCACTAAGGATAGCAGTGCTTATTTGTTTAAATCTTTAGGAAATACCAAGTAGTAATAAAAATCAGAAAGTTGGACTTGCAAAGAATGCAAAGTCCTTTGAGACACAGTAGAAGAAGAAAATGTAGAGGTCTATTCTGCTGTTATTTAGACACATGTAATTTTAAATATGTGAGTATTCCCTTTTACAGCACTAGGTTCACTTCTGTGCTTCAAATTCTCTACTTTTGCCAGATGAACAATAGAGGAAATGCCATGTATTTTTGCATGATTACAGGTATTGTGGAGGCAGCAACACAGATCTTGAGAAGGTAATAATCCAGGTAACAAAGCTCAGTGAGTGACTGCTCATCTACTAGGAAGTATATTATTTTTCTTTTAAAAGTAGTAATTCCATTTCCATTAATTACAAAATAACAGTCAGAGAAAAGTAGCCACGGCTACTGATTGAATTTCACTGCTTAACATCTTGGTGTGGTATAATTTTGCTCTGCCACCATGCATTAGAAAAATGGGGAGACACAGGCATTGGCAGCAAACTGCTTGTCTGTCTTTTGGCATAAAATATTTGCTTCAGTTTCTTTAGATGCAGCAGAGTAGAATGCAATTTAACAGCAATGGTAAAATATTCATATGGCTACTTTTCAAATGTTTTACAATGTAAGTAGTGTATCTGAAATTGTTTGGAAAATGGGCTTAGCATGTAACAGTGAAACACTCAAAGGAGCAGCGAGTAAAAAGGAGCAAATGCCTTTTAGCCCCTAACCTGAAACTTACTCTTTAGAAGGACTAGTATCTAGTGTTGTTCTTATCTCTTCTTTACAGCAGCTGTGCACAGTGATATTTAACAGTATTGGTGTCTTGCTTCAGCTAGTCCTAGCATTTCAACAATTAATTGGGAAAGTTTGATTACATCACTTGAGCCTGTTTCTTACTGCAGGCGATGATCAGTACTTTTCACTGGGCTCTGACCCTTCTATCTACATGATGTGTTTAATAGCATGTGTGTATGAGCCACAAAACCATCTGTGCAATGGTGGAGGCAACAGAGCTTCTGTACCGAGTTGTCAGCTTGGCCTGTAATACTGGTCCTCAGGAGCACACTCTGAAAAGGGCAAATATTTTTTGCAGCAGCAGGTCTTACAGAAGGATGAGCTGTTTGTTATCTTTTGAGAAGTATAAAATGCTTGGTTGTACCTTTTGTCATCAGATAAGGTTAAAATTGTAAAAATACCCTCAACGTAGTATCCTGAGAGCACATTTTAGTTATTTGTTGGTTTTTGTTTCTGGGTTTTTTTCCTGCAGTTGAGTCAAATTTCACATCAGTGTGCAACATAGCTTCCTGCAGCACTTCTGAGAAGAAAATTCATTTTGTTACATTTCTGTTGCCAGGTTTGGAAAGAATTAAAACACGGAGTAGAATATTCTTGTTGCAAACTATGTAAATAGTAATTTATTCTCCCAAAGTACAGTTGAAGTATTTAATGTCTTTTAGACTTCTGCATCAAGGCACCTTAGAAAAGGATGTTTTTTATTTGCATATTTCCTTGATTGACTAAATTACTTGTTTTCTCATTAGCATGCCATGCCAGGGTAATGCATTGAATTTGCATTTATTTGCATTAATTAATCTGCTATCAGGATGGTTAATTTGTGCAATTTTTAATGTTATATTCCTTTAACACATTGATGGGAGAACACTTGCCAACAGAGCTCCATACAGGAGCAGAGAGGCACAAAGAAAAAGGATAACCAGCAATGCTGCTGCCAGTGGAACTACTGTGGACCCAGCCTAGGGCTCCCATGCCTTCTGCGTGTATGATTTCTGTAGCATACATGCCGTGAATGGAAGTTCTTTTAAAATGACCTAGCATACAGGGCACGTGCTGTAGGATTGATATTCACATGCACAGGGAGCCCAGGCTCCCTATGAAGACTATTGCACCCCATCTGCAGGCACAGAGAACAGCACAAATATGATAATCTATCTCATGGTATGTTAGCCCTATTCCAGGTGGGAATTTTCAACAAAAATAGCCTTGGAAACAAAGCTTTTCCAGAAATACTTGTTGGGTGTGTTTTGTTGGGTTGCTTTGTTGTTTGTTGGTGGTGGGTATTTGGTTTTGGTTTGTTTGGGGTGGGGGGTTTTGGTGGGTTTTTTTGGAGGGAGAGTTGTTTTTTCTCGTTGTTGTTATCATTTGGTCGGTTGGTTTTTTTTTTACTCACTGCCATATTTAAGTCAGGAAGAATATTGTCAGGTGTGTCAATGGGCACTGGAGAAAAAAAGTTGATTCCTGAATTCAATTTAATTGCAAAATACTGATTCTGGGATTAAGGAGGAGTTATCAAAAGTATTTGAATGAAATTGGAGGGTAGAGATTTTCTAGAGTGAAATAACCACTAAGTCAAGAACAGGGTTATTGCTAATGTATTTTCAGGGATTTTCCTTGCTCTTTGCACACCTTTCTATATATGCTAATGACTGACATTCAAAAGGGGCTCTAGTTATAAACCATTTCATATTAAAAACATTTGAATTGTAAAATATATGAGAAAACATGTCAAGAAATTCCTCCTTCTATATTTCAAGCATTTCAAAACATGCAGTCCTTTGTTTCTTCTCTATTTAAAAGACTTGAGGGCTTCTCAAAATGAATAGAAACCCCAGAAGCAGATGAGATGGAAACAAATGTAAGTGTGGAGGCTGATATATTAGGGTGTTTTTGGAGATGAGCAATAATTGTAGCACAGAGAATGAACTCTCTCATCTTCATTTATTGACACTTCAAAATACCTGGATTTTTTTAAAATTAATCTTCAGAATCTTCAGTAAGCAAATCATTCTTATAAATCTAAAGCTGTATTCAGGAAGATTAGTGAAATAACGTGCTTGCCTAATTTTTTGGGTTTTTTGNGAAATTACATTTTATGATTGAAGTTTAAACAACAAACTGTCCAGTCTCAGGTTGGAATTTCCCTTTAAGACAAAGCATTTTGTACCCACATGGCATATGTGGATAAGCATCTACACTGGTACTTAGATAATGATTGGACTTGATGATTGTAAGGTTCTTTTCCAACCCAAATGATTCTATTATCATTACATGATTCTGTCTTCTTTGTACTGTTTAGATTATATCGTTCTTGTTCCCTGCTCTACTTCAGTGTGCACAAAGCAATCAAAAAGAAATACTCACATTGATTACACTGGTCTTTAGATCATAAAAGATTCAAATTTTTAGAGGTGAGCATTGTTCATTCTTCTCCTAAAATCATCATCAGACTGCTTTTGTGAGAGTCTCTGGTCTGCAGATATCAGTGAAAGCTTTGCTGGCATCTCTGTGGAGGTGTTGCCTGGCCATTAAAGTCAATATTGACCTATACATAGATATAAAGAGATAGGTAGGCAGCTAAGCAGGTAGATGATTGATTGATAGGTAGGTAGGTAGATAGATATGCACACACACAAGACTGTAGATAAGGCAGGATTCACAGGCTTAGCTGGTTAGTATGGGGTTCCCAGCCAATGGGTGCATTTTGGCCTCTGTATGTCAAGCAGTTTAGCAGTTGGAATTGTAATTAAAACAAAGCTGTGGTTATTTTAAAGCCATCTGTTTTTTTACTCTTTTCACAAATTACTGCTGCATGTTTTCTTAACTGCCATCTAACATGATGAGACTTTCAAAATGGGGAAAATGCAGATTGCTTCATTGCAAGATATGTGTTGGTTCAGAACAATTTTCCATGCGGCACTAAATGAGCAAAAAAGTGATAAGCAGCCACTGCTGCTGTTACTATCATGTATCAGCTCTGCACTAATCCCATGTCTAAACTCTGGCATGCATTTTTAGGTAGAAAGTGCATTCTTAAAAGATCAGCAGAATTTTTCAACCCCTTGCAGAATCTTCTTTGTAATGTAGGAGATTAGGAAGACCTTCTTTACTATGAAGGTAGCAGAACACTGGAACAGTTTGCCCAGGGAGGTGATGGAGGCCCCATCCCTGGAGACATTCAGGGTCAGGGTGGATGGGGTTCTGAGCAACCTGATCTAGTTAGGGATGTCCCAGCTTACTGCGGGGAGGTTAGACTAGATGACCTGTAAAGGTCCCCTCCAATCCAGTGCATTCTATGATTCTTGCAGTAATTAGCACTTACTGTGCCATGCAATGTATTGGAGTAGTTCTGCTAAGAACTAGAGGAGTAGCAAAATGGAGCTCTGTGGTGAGGCACAAAAAAAAATCACTCAAGCATGAAAGTGTAAGCTTATTTTGGTGGGTTTCTAAAAAAATATTTTTGAAAAGTAGATGGGTTTTGAATGATGAAAGTATTCCACCAGTTAAGGAAGGCAATAGCAGTTAGTAACATAGTTTTATTTGAAGTCACTGCATACAAATGAGATCTCTGTGTCTAAGAATTGTTACTGCATTCACAGTTACATGTACTTGATCTAGTGTCAAATGTAGTAACCTGTCTCCTTTTTCTATCTCTGAAAAACCTAAGCAAGAGAGAATAGGTGAATTATTTCCCTTCCTGGCCATCATCAGAAAGGTTGTTTATTAAATTCTAATTATAGAACAAATCAGTTACAGCAGTGAAAAGCCATTGAGAGCAGTGCAATTGCATGGGGAGAGATAATGTGGCCTGAAGGACTCTTATTACTGATGCTTATGACAGCGAAGCAAAAGACACTGGGTTCAAATCTGTTTTCTTATGCATTGCATACATTAACTCCGAGCCTCCCTTACAGACACCATATATAGAAGCTTAGGCAAGAATTTTTAGGACACTGCAATGTTATCCTGTAGCCCCCTTAAAATAGTGGGAGGCTTAGAGTCCCCCTCAGAGTCATCTCTTGTCAGGGCTGTACAACCTCAACTCTCTCAACCTGTCTTCACAGAAGAGGTGCTCCATTATGCTTCATAATTGTGGTAGCTATTACTATTGTAAGCCTTATGGACACAGAGTAAACTCATACAACTGACATTTTTCATGGCATATAGTACCAAATTTTAAAACAAGTGTTCTTTGTAAGGGGAGAGGAAGATAATCTGCTTTATTAGATCTACTCCTCTTTCTTTTGACTTTGGTCAGTGTCTGGCTGTTTTATCATAATCTATCCTGTGTGAGACTCCTTCACAACCAGATGGACATATATATTGTCACAGTATTTTGCTTTACTGCAATTGTGGGCAAATTTGCTAATATTAAGGCTTTTAGAACCCATGCGAGTATAAAAACTATAATGAATCATGAAGAATAGCAACAGATTTATTAAGACTTATTTGAGTTCCAGGAGCTGCACAGTCAAACCAAACATATTACTTTTTCTCCTCTACTTATCTGAATCTGGCTTGGCCAATCTAATTATATCTAAGGAAATTCCTGCTGTCTTCTAGCAGGGGTCTTTTTAATACCTACTGTTCAGAAATGCAATTTCTTTGTTCATTTATTTCTTTTTGAGTGCAAATAATTTTATTTCCTACTTTTATGTCTGTTGGCATTTACCTCCTTTTTCTAGATCTAACTTTTTTGGTTGTTACAATATTTGCAATGCCGGATTGCGCGCGCACAAAAAAATTGGCAGTTTTCTGCTGTTAGAAGGCACAGTGAGGCATTTAAATATGAAGGCAATCATCAGGTCATTTAGTCAGTGTCAGCCTTGGCAGGCTAGAGGGAAAGATAATTTGGCAAACTAATGTTATTTTAATTTTGATACCTGGGTCATTGTTTTCCTGATAAATTTGTTGTTAATAAAACTGTAGAGTAGATGACTTCATTTATGTCTAATTTCTAGGTGTCAATTGCATACTAGGCAAATTATTCAGAATATATTTGTAGGTGAAATACGAATAAGAAAGGACTTGAAAATAAGTAGATAAAAAAAGAACGTTTCTGACTGTGTTGCATCAATGCAAAGATACCAGCCCATTCAAAATGGGAAAGGAACATTTGCCTCTACACATCAGAAGCAAAGTTCAAAAGACATCCTATCTGTTACTAACTAAACAATGTAGTTTACTTTTGATATGTGATACAGAAGGAAAGTGCATGTTGCCAGTCTGTCTGCTTTGTCCCAATGACACTGACTGGCCAAACTCCATAGGGACTTTCTCTTGTTTATATCTTTAGACCATCGAGTTTCCCACAGCACTGTGTCTAAGCTTCTGGGACATCCTGGTGGAAGGCAAAAGTCTCTTCTTTGTCCATTGACACCTCCACAGTGTTACTAACAGTGTATGGTGGCTGCACAAACATCATATAATTGACCTTCCTTAGCCTATTTCCATGTCCAGCAGTCTGGCCTTCACCTAATCCCCCAGGGATTCAATAGGTCTTAACGAGTATAGGAAGTAGAAATGGTCATCCTGAGGATAGAACTCCGTGATAGAAGTGCAGTGCTTTAGAAGGTACTGAAGGCAAAAACTGATTTGAGGGGACATGTGAGCTTGGAGTCTTTTGTCTGACTTCAGTTTGGGTTTGGCCTGGCACATAGTGTCCTGTCCCTCCGTGTCCACAGAAATTACAGTCTCCTTTGTCACTTTCCTCCTCAAGTGCTTTTTATTGACTCTCTCTGAGATTAAGATAACTTCTCTGCCTTTTTCAAGGGTATTACATGATGCATCAGATATGGCCTGCCTCTGCATCTTCAACAAGATCTTCAATTCTTATCTCCAGAAGGAGACAAAATCCCTGGTCGAAGACATGCCCTTTGATGACATTATTTATTGTAGATTATAATCAGCAAGTTCCTAAATTACATGTTTTAATTTGGACTGACTCTGTTGTTTTGGGGATTAAGACACATAATTTAGATCTCAGCAATAGTTTAGACTTCCTGACCACTCCAGATGTTATTATGAATTTCAACATTAAAAAATTTCTTCCAGAAAATGTGTCCTCACCTTGGACATCATCTTCCTGCTGGCACTCGTACAGGTGCACCCAAGAGCTACGGCCTAAACATTTTGTGTTGTCTGCACGTATTAACTACCTACCACTTCCTCTTTGGGAATACATTGATTTCATTCTTCAGAACATGTCTATGCTTATTTGACTGAGATCTCATCACTGCAGTCAGAGCTGCAAGTGTAGCTTGCCTCTCTGTTTCCCCCCCCCCCCCCTGCAACAGGCTCATTCTTGGACCTGTTAATTCATTTCTGCTCACCTGTCTCTAATGAATACCTTTTATATGCAGCTTTTCTCATAGCCCTCAAAGGGCTAGGTGAGTGCCTAGTCCCTTACTTAGACCTGAATTTATTATTCAAGACTTTTTTGGGACCCTTCCACGCTATAAATGAGGTCATCTTTCCTGATAGATCTCTCTTGCGCTAAGAAGCTGGACCTTATGGCTGTTCTACGTACAGCAATGCTCTTTAAGGAGAGGGTGACCCTACAAGTACAGTTTAAGCTTCTCACCCATCTTTGCAGCCAAGACCCACCTTAACTAGGAAACCATCTTGCCCGTTTTATGTTTGTTTCTTGTGTGGTTATTTTTTCCCCCAAAGGTACCTACTGCTCTGCTTCAGGCTTTTTTCCACTGCCAGCAACAAGAGAGATTTTTTTGTTTGGTTTGTTGGTTGGTTTGGTTTTTTTTTATTTAGTTTGGGTTTTAGCTACTTTTTTAAGCCCTGACAATATCTTGTCTTGGAGACTATAACCAAGTCTGATGTCTCAGTCCTCTCAATGAGCTGCCCATTGATGAATACAGCTAGCTTCCATGCAACTGCTGAAGTGGGAACAGACAGCAGTGCATGCTTTCCCTCAAGCAGAATAAATGGAATTGATAGGAAATGTGCCTTTCCTTACAGCTGCCACACTGATATCCATGCCTTACACTGCACTGTAAAATTCAAGCACATTAACATTTACTAAAGAGTTCCTGTACTAAGTTTTTTCATGAACATCTTCAAGACCCATGCTCAGATGAAATAAAAAAGTGTACTGATTACAGTCTGGAATTCCCTCTCATGCAAAGGTACATGGAGATAAGGCTTGAGGATGGAAAGGGAAATTGCCATCATCTGACTTCTTCCAAGAAATAGAGTCCGTATATGCATTCACTTCCTACCCTCCTTCCACTTTCTCTCTTATCTTTCCAGAAACCTGGTGGGGTTGGGTTTGTGCAGCTGAGAGAGCTAAAAAGGCCAGTGAGCTCCTTCCAGAGATACCTGTGACTGCTGCAAGGGGAAAAGTTATCTTCTCTTCATCATAGAATGTTCTCTTTGAATTCACACATGTGGTGTGCATATTGCAAAACTGGTTGCCAATATGTTTATTTATTTAACAGTAAAAATATTGTTCAAAAGGAAAAATCAGTTCTACTCTTCCTTTCTTCCTGACCCTCCCTTGATTCAGTTGAATTTGCATGCTGCAGCAGTCGTTCCGTGTCAAAGACATGGGGGTGGTGTGGTGGTGGGAGTGTTATATAAAATCCCAAAGAAACTTGCAAAAGCAATGTGGTCTCAGTTATGAAGAAAACTGCTGTGAATATATTTTGGTAAGTGTATTTCAGATGGGAGTACTATAAAAAGTGCATAAATTACTTGCTTGATATAGCATTTTCAGGACCGTGTTATTAAAGAAGGTGAGATGTGGCATTCTGCTGTATCCCTCACATCATTTAAATGATTCCACATTTGTCAATGCAGTTGTCGATAAAATTTCATTGCAGCATTTCTTTTTATCACTTCCCAGTTTATTGGGCTACTTGAGATTTTATTTTATTTTGTAAATCAAGGAGTATAATGAGACTGGTTTATAATAATATAAAAAGGAGCTATCCTGTGGTTTCCTGGTTCTAAGAACAGCTCTTCCAGACCGGGCTTGCTCCCTGCTTCCACTGAACTGAGTACTTGCATCTGCTGTGATTTGAAATAGGGTGTTACACAGCAGACCAGAAGTAATTCTGCAAAGCTTTAGAAAAAACAGCCCCAAAGCATTGATAACCAGGCTGAATACCTATTTCATCTATATTACTGTGCTAGATGTTTCTTAGCAGTAATAGAGGAAATACATAATTAATTTTGAATGAGTGCAGGTAGAAACAGTGCTGAGTTGTCACTGCTTACTCTGCAGATATATCTTTTGTGTTGAATTAGGTGGAAACAGCAACTGATTCTGATACAGAAAGCAGAGGCCTGCGGGAATACCACTCTGTTGGAGTACAAGTGGAAGATGAAAAAAGGTAATTTTAGCATGTACAAAAATCTTCAGTCTTTTATACACAAGTACCTTTGTAAACAGAGTTAATAACAAACATCTGGCAAGTGCTGCCCCTAAATAATTCATAAAGCTGGGTTTCATACAGGCGTGCTGGTCATCTGGTAACATTTGCAGAGATTACTTTGCAGTTGCTTAATATTTAGTTAACTTACCAGTTTTGAATTGGAGGAAAGGAAGTTAAAGGTTTAAATTAAAGTATCAGATTAATATAATTTCCTTACTGTCAGAACAAACCCAAGGAAGCGTATATTGGAATGCTCTTCTTTTGATCAGATTTCTCAAGCTGACCAAAGCTTTCCCCATCCACTCAAGGGGATATAATGGTTAGGATGTAGTAGCTTTATCCTACACTTGAATCAGGTTTTACCCTTGTTCTTTTACACTAGTTCTTTTCTAGCTGTTGGCAAATGTACTAACCTGCAGGTTATCCCTGACAAGCACTGAGACCACTATCTCAATTCACAGCAGCAGTCAGGCACTATCTGGCTGCTAACTGCCTTTTACCGTAATTGAGTAGAAGCAACCTGAAACAATGGGCTCAGGTGTGAAATGTTTTCACAAATAATCTTTTCATTTCAAGCTAACTTCTTAACATAAAGCTTTTCTGAACTGTCTTATTTTTCTATCAAAATAGAAAATCAGAATTTAATGGCCATCCTATGAGGGAAGTAAAAAATACCACAATCTTAAACCTGCTGCTATTTTTCTTTTATTAAAGGATTCTCAACAGCTGTAACTAAACAGATTTTCAGATTTTAGATAATTGCAGTTCTTAATATTTGACTCTTTTATACATCTACTTTACAGACTTCTATCAGGAGATGTAACTTTGTGGTTCTGCCAGTTATTTCCAGTTCATTTAATGATGATACATGGTATTTTGTAGTATGCGGATAAATCAATATTTGCTTCCAGAGATAATTTAAATTATTTTCTTTTGTATCTTTTTTCAGATCAATGATGCCACTATGCATTTTGGTTTTCCTCCCTGTTGTTACTAGCCGTATTATTATTTCAGTGAGATACGCACAAAGAAAGAGTAATATCTTGTCCAAGGAGAAAAACAGAACCCATTCACTGAAACATTATTTTGTATAATCACATACGTATTTATATGTCTTAATCTCTTTTCTTTCTTCTCTTCCTCTCCAAGACACGGACGATTCAAGCGCTCCAACAGCGTAACAGCAGCAGTGCAGGCTGACCTGGAACTGGAGGGCTTTCCAGGACACATCACCATGGAGGATAAAGGACTTCAGTTTGGCTCATCGTTCCAGCAACACTCGGAGCCCAGCACACCCACCCAATACAGTGCAGTGAGAACTGTACGGACACAGGGACTGTTCAGTTACAGAGAAGATTATAGGACCCCAGTTGACACCTCAAACCTTCCACCACCAGAACCCTGGCTAGAGCCAGCCATCGAGACAGTAGAGACTGGTCGAATGTCTCCTTGTCGACGAGATGGATCTTGGTTTATGAAGTTGCTACATACTGAAACTAAGAGAATGGAAGGATGGTGTAAAGAAATGGAAAGAGAAGCAGAAGAAAATGATCTTTCTGAAGAAAGTAAGAACATTTCAGTATCTTTTCTTATAGATGTCTGATAAAATAAGAAATCTGTTAAGATAAAGCTCTGGTCTGTAGTTTTTCCTTACTTGTAGTACCGTAGATGATCTACAGAACCATTAGATATAACAACTCTGCCCTGCAACTGAATGTGCAAGCTGGCATTTCCCAGAGTAAGCCATAGATTCAAGCCCAGGATCAAAGTTTAGTGTTAGGTATGGCTGAAATGGCTCATCCATAGCTCCAACTATGACACATTCTTTCCACTCTCTTGTATGGCTCCAGTGCCTGAGCCTTTGCCAGGGCACATAAGGTGGTCCCATGTGAACATTCTTTTTGCTGTTTTTCTGAAACCTGAGAATTTGTCTCTTATTAGTGAGCAGCTTCATTCCTTTTGAGGCAGTTCTACCTATCATAAAGGGTCTGTTGGAAGAACAGAAAGGAGTAGGCAAAACGATAGTTAAAACAATTCTGCAGTTACAAAGGCATATGCACTATTAGTTCAGCTGCATTTTCTTATTACAGTTTTGTCAAGAATCATTATTCTCTCATGTCCTGTGGACATCTTGAAAGGAGTGATGGGACAAAGTGAAAAATAATGTAGACTATTTTGGAACAAGATCCAAGCTAGCACTAATGATAGTAATATATCAAAGTGGTCCTAGCACTCAGTAGCCAACTCCCTGTGATTCCCTCTGAGGTCAATTATCCTTGTTCTTCGGGCTCAGTTTTATAAATATTTCAATCCCTGCCAATCTGAATTACTGTGTCAGCTGAGATTTTCTCAGATCACAAATTAGTTCATATTAAGTTTTCTTACTAGCATCTTTTTCTGTACTCTCACACATCTCACTATCACCTCACAAAACTCTTCCCTGATCTTCTTTCCTCCTCAGTGAGTTCTTTCTACCTTTGGGTCTTGGGCCAAGCCTACATGGTGTAACTAAAAGGGCAGGTGTTGGTCGGTTGGTTCGTTGGCTGTTGTTTGTTTTGGAGGGGGAGGCTCATTTGTGTGTTTTGTGTTGGTATTTTTTCGCTGGCCTTTTCAAAAGAATAAATGTCCAGGTTTACCTCCTAATGTTTTATTTTACAGTAATATTTCTTCCCTATATAGTCCACAGTTCTGCCAAGTAACAGCACAGGATTTGGGGTGGGGTAGTGCATAAGGCTCTTTTTCTTCCTTCAATCTCTAGAGCTTTCTGGAGTCTAGGTTTTTTTATGCTTATTTTTATCATGGTAGAGCTGAGCTGAGAATTTTCCCTTTGCATTTTTACTGTGAAGACTTTAATACCCTCCTAGGGGCTGCTAAAGTATGGATAATAAAATATTTTGCATTGCTTAGAACTGTGTGAGGATTTCCAAGCCCTTCTTTAATAATTATTATTTTTTTAATCCGTCTTTTTATTGTATATGTCTATTTTTCAGTTCCCCAAATCTTTGCACTGCTGAATATTATATTTCTCTGCCATCATTAAGTAACCCAAAGCACCTGCTTCCAAGGTTGCCTGTTACTGATGTGGGGTCATCAGTGCTCACGATCTGAAGCAGAAGTTCAAAAAGCAAGTCTTTAATCTCCTTGGAAAGAGTAAAAATTTTAAGGAGGAGAAACACCCAGGCAGTTGACCCCTCTCTTTCCCTGGGAGGCCAGTGAGAAATTTGCAGGGAAGGGATGGAGGTTTCCTGCTCTCTCTCCTTGCAAGCTCATGCACAGCCTTAATCAGATCTGCAGCCACATAAAAATGACCAGTGGTAACACTCTCATGTCAGTTCTCCTTCCTCATTCTGAGAGGCAGGGAGTTAGGCCTATAAGGTGTTTTTCTCTGGAATGCAAAGCTGTGTGCTGCGTCACCAAAAGAAGGTGATTTTAGCTGCCTACTCACTCCCAGGTGCAAAATCACCCTCCCATCTCATGAAGCTATGCTCTTGCACACCAGAAATACTCTGAAACATGGGGAAATAGCTATTAGGAAGATAGTTTTTGGTAAATTGTATGCAGGACATGAAGACAAACTGGACTCCAGTAATTTTAATGTATATTCAAAGTTAGTGGCACCATTTTAACCTGGAACATTGCAGTCAGGAAACAAAGCAGATTATCAGGACTTTGTTTCCCTATTTGTAGAGTGACTCTTCTCTGTAAGAGAAAAAGAAAGAACAATGACTGGGTAGAGAGTTACTAAAACAACTGAAATGAACTATTGAAAGCTCATTTTTAAGCTAAGCAAAATGAGTTAATTACTTGAGTTTGGGGGAACATTTTGACCTCCTTAATAGGTTGGAGAATTACCATACCATGGGTCTGTGTAGCATATGCAAAATCAGATGTTTGTCTTCAGCTGATTGTCAATAGCAACACCCAGACTTCCAATTTTCCTTTTTATGTGACTCATTTCAAGAGATATTCTTCAAATAATTTCCAAATTGCATTACCATCGAAATGGTATCCCTTCACCTAATGCACCTAATACAGGAAGTTATCAAAGAACTATTTTCACTGAGGCAATGAGCTTCACAGAATTTTCCAATTTCAGTGAATAATTTTTTTTCCTGTTGAGCCTTTGACACATTTTGTATCCCCAGTTTGAGCTCAAGAGGTTGAAAGGTATGTGTCCACAAGCACTAAACTTCAATGATAACCCAGCATGAAATGTATCTTGGCATATTTAAGCGTTTGTCAGTTCCCTGAGGAAAATACACACAAATAGGAGAGCCAGAAGCAATGAAATATGGTTTTCAATCTTCCAGCAGGAGCTACTATTCCCAAACCACCTCACAGCAAACTTTGCACTTTCAAACTGTCATTGTTAATGCTGAATCTTTTTTTTTTTCTTTTTTTAACATGAGTATATTAATTGTACCTGAAGACCAAATATAGCTTGGTATCTCACAGGAGAAGTCTGTCTTTATGATACCATTTCTATTTTGGTTTAATC
The DNA here is from genome assembly GCA_013399055.1 of Ramphastos sulfuratus. Lineage (NCBI taxonomy): Eukaryota > Metazoa > Chordata > Aves > Piciformes > Ramphastidae > Ramphastos > Ramphastos sulfuratus. Next base: position 237,309 of record WBNM01041217.1, read on the forward strand.
ACAGGAAGAGTTAAAATAGAACCGTATTTCAGAAAACAATTTCATTTTCTACGTTAAGAGAATAGCCTCAAGGTAACAGAAAGCTGATTGCTGTATTGATTTTTTTTTTCTTTGACTGTAGCTTTTCTTCCGTAATATTGTTTTAAGAACTTCACTCATCAGGTCTTAGAAAAGGAGAAGATAATCACTATGGCAAAAAATAATCTCTCCTTATTTCTTTTCACAGAATTTTGTGTATTTGGTCAGTTGCAATGACTTCTATTTTGGAGTCTCTGTAAAGCCAAGTGGGCTCGGTTGTTTTCCTCAGTGTTTATTATAACGTAGAAGGATAGATAGATAGATAGACAGACAGATAGATAGATAGAATATACATGTGGCTGTAACTGATCCCAGGGTAAGTCATCTGATCATGTGCACTAGCAGGATGCCTTCAAGCAAAGATGTGTTTCTCAAGGGTGATGACTGGAGTTTCAGTTTCAGACTCTGAAATTTGTGTGTAGCTGTAACTGCTGCGTAGGTGATGACAAGAAAAATGCTCTCAATTGTCACAAAGCTATTGAAGATCAAGAGGTGGCTGTGCCACCCATGAGAGGAACAGAGAAATGGGAAGAACAGGAAAGCACAAATGACAGCTGCAGTCCCACAGCTTGTAGGCATGGCAGAAGCAGAAGACATCCTCAGCTTCTGTATGCCTGTATGCTTGGCCACTGAAATATTTCAGTACACAAGTTAAATGGAGAACAGCCACAGAGGGTTTATTCTCATATAAAAATCCTAAGAGAGGCACAGGAAAATTAACAATAGTATAAACATAGCAGCAGAAAGATTGTTTTGCTGGTATCTTCTGCATCCTGATTAGGAGCTCTGCCAGCATAGCTGCATAGTAAAATGATCTCCAATATTTAAAAAAGGCCATGAGAGGGAGTGAGAGATCAAAATATCAACCTTCTCTCCCCACACCACTTCATCCCATGCATGCTGGAATTTTTTTTTTTCCTTGCTAATCATCAAGCTGATATTTCCACAGTACTGCTAGGGATTTACTAACACAGCCCAACAGTAACAGAAAACACAGAGTTAAATCTGTACTTTGGAAAAAGTAGCATAAAATTTAAAAAAATCTCACAACCAATTTGTTTTAGTATATTCATCAACTAATCATCCATAAAAGCTTTCTTAGGCATTTGACCAAATATAGGTTATCCTTTAACCAAAGAGAAATTAGTGACATAATTTCTTAATGCTTTTCACAAACCTGTTTTTCAGGAGCTATTGAAATTTACATTTGGATTGTTGTGAATGACTACAGAATGTCTTAATTGCCCTGAAAAAAAGTCTCTAAAGTCAATAAAAGACAGCCCCGTAGTGTGGAATCCCAGATTTCCTCTTAGCATTTGTGTTTTGCTCATTTTTCTCTTCTTCTCAGCTCCAATGATGTAAAATGCAGACTTCCACAGCGTTCCAAATGGGGCACAAGGATCCCATTGCTCTGCCACCCTCCAGAGCACTGCCAATCAATAGCTGTGCCAGCCTGAAAGGTCATTTCATTCTGACCATTATACATTTATTATTACACCTGCCTGCTGTGCTGATAGTGAAAAAGACATCTATTTCTAAGGATCACTAATCTAGGTTTGGAGATTAGACAACTATCATAATGCCCTGCTTTGAGTTACAAGGATGAACAAATTGCCAGCCTCAGTAGTTTTTTTCCAGGCACATTGTTTTCAGATTGTTTGTGGAACAATTTTTTTACAAGTATTACCAAAAAAAAAAAAAAAGTGAACAATCAAGTGGAGTAGAAATTTAAATTAAAAAGCCTCATTTAAATAAACAGTAATGAATGCCAGATGAGATTGATTGTTAGTAGCTTTTCATTGCTGGTGCAGCAGTGGCACAACTGAGCAAGGCTTTTAAACTGTCAAGCACAGAGTTACAGCATTAGATGATAATCTTGGTTTCATAGAATCATAGAATNTTCATCTATGTAGATCTAACTTTCCTCCCTTTATCTTTGTGGTATGAAACAATTTTCAATTACAAGGTTGTGTAGCATTTCTCAAACACATGTATATTATTTACAATTTTGTAATATATATATATATTGCAGGCAAAAAGACATTGTTCAGTTAATTGTGTATGTTATATACAGGCAATGTACACAATCTCTATCCAGGGTATAAATCTGGAGTCTGTTACAACCAAAGTCATGGTCAGGGTTTTGCATGTCTTCAGATTTGAAACCATACAGGACCACACAACAAAAATGGAATGCTTTGTAACTGCCAGGGAGCAGAATTAAGGCTGTGTGGCTGTGTGCTGACATTCAAGTAAATATAACGTTATCTTAATGGAGGACGTTATATGGATTATATGAATATGTCTGTTTATGTGTGCTGTAGATTCTATCACCATTTATTTGAAAGCAAAATCTTCTAGGCATCACCAAACATCTCAGTGTTGCCAGTCTTTAGCATTCATCATTCTTTCATGGAGATAATCAATCTGCACTCATAAGTATAATTCCCCAATGCATGAAATTAATAACAAGGCTTTGGCTGTCTATTAATATTGTGCTAAAGATTATGAGTTGAAGTGTTTTAATACTTTAATTTAATTACAGCAAAGCAGAGTAGCATGAATATGAGGGATTCTGACTTCTATGTTTTATTACATCTGATTTCCTTATTTAAATTGAAATAGAGTTAGATCTTTAGTAAATGGTAGAGCTGTATTATACATGTGTATTGACCACTGCAACTCAGTGACACACCAGTAACCCAGACCCACTGTCTCACATCCCCAACAGATGCGTATCACACCAAAATGCTCCATTGCCTAAGTCTTGTCTGGTCTGACTAGACTTCAGATCACCAGTGCTTGTTGACATGATCCTTCAGGACAGTGAAGATATGTGGGGGTTGGGGCAACTGTGGGATTCACTAGACACTGTCAGTTATAAATAGATTCTGTCAACATCTATATTTCCACAATAGGGCTAAAACAAATGCCCCATACTTGGGATGTGTATTTGAGCTATGAACTATAAAACTCAGCAGAGGAAACTAAAACTGAACTTCATTCACTATGAGACAAGCACTACAAGCATCAGCCTGCAGAACCATCCTTACTTTCTGCTCAGTGAATAGTTGAGCATAGTGTGGAATAGCTGATGTCAGAGACCTGCTTCAGCATAGTTCCACTGTGGCAAAGAAGGGCCTCTCTGACCCACAGGGAGTTTGTGTTATGTTCTGAACCACAGAGCACTGAGAGAAGAGGAGTACACAAGGCTGTTTGTCACTTAAGTCTTTATTTAAAATGCTGAAAACCAAATTAAAGCAATTTGTTTCAGATCAAAAGGAACATTTCTCTCTCTCTTTTTTTTCTTTTT